>MU891895.1:0-18181 GCA_036418205.1 Ostertagia ostertagi
TATAAAGGAACCGGCTCGTTTCCTGACAGGTAGCTCGGACGCATATCGCATAACCAACCTTGTCGAAGTTGAACCAGCTAAGCCACGAATTAGTGCTTACTTCTTCTTATTCGGTAGACCTTTGGCCTATAACTTTATCACTTTCTCGGCTACCTGAATAGCTTCTCCAAAGAGTTATGCTTCAAAATCCAACATGATGCGGAAACGGGTTCATCGTCTCTGGAGCTCCAGTATTCAGCACGACCATTTTCATGAAGGCCTTCTCTCATCTCCTTCGCGGAATCTCCCGCGGAAAGTTTTTCACACTGCAGAACCATGTGGGGTTTGCCCGCAATCTGCACAAACCCGCAAAGCCTCCTCTCGTCCGGATCGCTGCGCATCGTATTATGAAGTGTCGGTAGAACAGGGCAATTCGGCAATTCTTGAGTTCTGAGTATGCGAAATGTGCGGTAGGTCAAATACAAATATGAAGAATTTAATATCCACTGGATTAATTATAACTCGCTGAAAATATGGTTTTCGATAGCGATAGTGATTTGACACATGTATACCTTCTCACGGCCGTCTTCCTTGACCCAGAAAAAAACTGCATAGCGTCACACCCGCTAAGATCTGGAGGGTGTCTGACTTGTGTATCTCGTGAAAGAGTTCACATTTTATATAATTCACATTCTAGTGATGAATTTCATCAACAAATTTCATGTAATGCCCAAATTGTAGGCTTCGACTTAAGAGTCTAAAAATGATGTTCTAATCACTTCAGTGTCTCTCAGTAAACACGATTTCAAATAGGATTATGAAACACATAAAATTTTCTTTATTCCTCAAGTGGAGTCGCTCTGATGTCGCGAAAAAGGAAAAAAGAAAAAGAAAAAAGTTTAAAAATCTGTGGCACCTTTTCACAGCCATACTTTGTAGTGGATTTTTCGATTTAAAAAAAATGTTGCAGCATTCATTATGCACTTTTTGAAGATAATGTGTAGTTTCAAGGCAATTTCGTGGCTTACTGACTACTCTAAAACAAAAAGGTATGTAAGCTCTTGACCGCTAGTGTGTATGAAGGCACAATTATAAATGTGCAGCTACGATTTCAGCCTAAAAATATGAGGGAATATTAGTTATGTTTCTGCGTCTATTGCAGATGAGAACGCTCTATCCCAATCGGCGTTTGAGAATATATCAGAGCTCGAGTATAAAGAAGATCAGACTCCCTGTCGATTCATCAACGTGATCTCATTCGTTCCACTTCTCCTCGTTTTCGAAATAAAATTCTAAAATCGAAAAAGTATCGTTTACGCAGATCTGCAAGATCTGCGCCTTGCTTTTCATTCATTCTGTTATCAACCTCGAGGCCGTTTCTGGATGTTGAGAAATAGACACCCTCGAGGAAGGTAGAACTTCGAAGGCTGAAAGCGCTATGAGTATGATGTAGTTATGAAAGACCTGTATTGCAGTGTCTCAAAATATGATAGTAGGATGATGACCGCTACGGCTCTTATGCTGGGCGAGACGATGACGACGACGACGATGATGATGACGATGAGGGATATGATACCTACCACCGTCACGCTCACTATCACTATAGCTATAATAGCCCTTATGGCGGCTCTAACGGCTTCTACATCAGAACGTACTTATATTGCGATAGACATCGTGAAACTCCGAGCAATCAATAATGGTTTTGTAAATCATGGCATTGCAGGACCAGTCCACTGAAACCACCACTGTCGAAGATGAACCTACCAAGGCGATCACTCAGCCGACCAAATCATTCAGACCAGTGATACTCATCGTGAAGAAAGACCCCCACGAAGATGGTGTCATCATGCGTGTATAAATGATCGGCCTCTAAAAATCGTCTGTACGAGCTTGAATGAATAGGTGCTAGATACTCCATTCCCATAAGTGAATCCCCGCAGCTCCTCATCAATGCAATTTTGAAAAAGAAACTGAAAACCACACTTTTGTAATGAAAATTTCCAAAAAATTCCTTTTTTTCTCTTTTGTTTTTTCCGAAGAAAAAAAGTTCTTGTTATTCTTACTAATTTGTTTATTATCACCTTCAGAAAATGTGCAACTTGCTTCGGCGGATTCAACCGATCTGGGGCTGTTTTCTTGCCTCGACATACACACCTACTTGCCACAGATACTGCCTAAACTTTTGCGAAGGGGAACCCCTTTACGACCTTCAGCGTGGTACAGGCTGTGGCACTAATCTTTTATTTACCACTCTCTCAAGCTAAATTCTACCAAAATCTGCTGGAACTTTGTCAACACAGCGTATATGGCGCCCTGATTACGTTTACAATTCTTTTTCAGCGCGACTCGATGGAATAATATGGCAGGAATGTCTCTACCCCAGAATTAGAAGAGAACACATTGGAAGGTATTTATTTTAGATAACGACATGATAATAATATATGGAAATCATCATACATCTCGTCGTCAAAACATTCAGACCACTTTTTCGATCAAGAGACTGACTTCCTGCGGCTAAAACCTTACGCGGGGAGGAAACTTCGGAATGCCTGACAATTTTCGTTCTCCCCGAAGTTTCCGCCCTCCTAGGTCTAGTCTAGAGGATGTTCCATATCTTACAATAGCGCCATTCTTTATTCTGGAACATTCTTCAAAGTGACGCTCCAAGAAACATGAAGTTAAACAGCAAACGAAGAGGGTAGAGGATATAAGAAGGAGAGAAGACGTGGACAGATTGGAGTATGTCAAACTGTGGCGCTGTGGCGCCGACCTGCCATTGTAGGGAGACTTGATCGTCTCCCTAGTATGGCGACAAAGCTGTTCCCTGTTTAAGAGCATGTGCTTTTTGCGGAATTGGTATTCACTTTTAGCGCTTTAGCTTTTAGCTCTCCGCTCTTATTAACCCCTTTGATCAAATTGCGCTGAAAGGCAAACCCCAGGATTATTCGTCTTATAGGAAGGATGCCGCGAGGGAATGTGAGGTCCCCTACCTGAATCACTCCAGCTTCGCCGCAAAAGTTGCGCGGTTAGGGCGTTAATCCTTACGGGCCTGCAACCATCGACCCCCGTTGCCGCGCTATCGTTGCTCTCAAACGGCGTGATCTCTCAGTGTTTTGTCTTTTTTGACCGCCCTGCCTCGCCATCGTTCCACATCCGACCTTTCTGAGGGTTAAGATCTTAATTTCAGCGATTCCGAAGATTTCTTTAGTCTCCCCCTCCACTTTTAGACGGTCTCGCAGCCCAGTCATCATAACGAAGCGCTCTTATCACCGGTTTTATCCTGGGAATTTCTTAAGCCATGTATTGGGGCTTTGCGTTCAAAGCTACACACTGAAAATTGACGCCCCGCCACCGATTATTCGTTGAACTATTCCGTATGTCATAACATAGTAGAAAAGGCCAGCTTCTATATTGTGCGACAGCCCACTGTGGAACGGACGCCGCAGTTCTGAAGAGCACATCGTATAAATTTTGCCTTCCGACCAACTATCTTATTTATTTATTTTTTCTGTATTTACTTATGTTAATTCTCCGTTTATCAGTCTTAAAACCTAGGCGGAAATCACAGTCAAGGTAGATTCAAAGCATATCACCTAAGGAAGCAAACCGAGAGAGAGAGAGAGAAATATTAAACCCGAGCACAAAATACTATTAATTAATGTAGATACCATTTCGATAAAGACAATAAACAGAATGCAGATCGCTGATCAATCATTTCTTGAGCCTTTGACGGCAATACGGATTTGCACATAGCGGGCTCATGAGACTACGCCTTTGACGCGCCCAACCATGGCTCAACTTGAGGTAAAACTTCTTCCTCAAAGCAGTTTTCCTTCGAATTTTCGACTTTGGCATTGTACCAAAATATTACTGTGCAATTTAAACTTTCGCTTAAAGGCACAACCCAGGCAGAGTTCGTGTGAACGCTTCTCTTCGGTCTCTAGTATAGAACCCTAGAGGACAATCACAGATGTGGCGTCCTCGTGCACGGAAACCGACCGATAAGAGCGCTTGGGCCTTGCAAAGTAAGCTGCCCAAGCTGCAGACTTTTTTTTTCTTATCAGGCTGTTGTCTGGCGCTCTCTCATCTGTAGCGCTCTCTCGCCTCATACTCTCCTCTCCGCGCTTAGTCTCTCATTCCCTTAGCACAGCCGATTAGGAAGGTGAGTGAGCCCTTAACCTAAGCGTTTTTGACGGATTCTTTTCCTTTTTTCTTTACTGCCGGCCCACTTCCCACCAGTACAATCACATTCGTGCACATGGGCCACACCAATGTGATCCTGGGGTATGCCTTTAAGTAGTGTTGGAAAGAAAATTGGAAGTTTGGAGTCCGAACTCGGAATCAAAGAGATTGAGGATAAAAATTAGAATTCTATGTTGACAGTTAGAATTTTCTCAAAGTTTGCGTGTCAAATTTGTTTAACGACAGAAACGAGAAACTAGCGAGAGCTTAAATTCTTCATCCAAATATTCCAAGAAGTTCACCAAAGTTCCAAATACCCAAAAAACAAGCAAAATTTAAAAAAAATTTCGCTTGGTGGAAATTTACGTCTTTCGCAGTATGGCTGATAACACCACTTCTCTGTCAGGCCTGAAAAGTACATTGATTATAACTGTATAATTTTTTTTCAGTGGTGTTGTGTTTCGCGTTAGTGATAATTTCAATACAGTTCAGACTCCTCATTGTGTTTGAAAACTATGAAGAGACGAAAAAGCCCTGATCATCAAATATTTTGCGGCTTAATGCAAAACCCCAACTAATATGTCGGCGAGCTGAATACCGCATTATAAAATTTTGTAAAAATCAGCTCCCTTTAAACAATTTCCGTACTCTAATCGCCTCTAATCGTAAAAACTGTAAGGTCGTGACGTTGAGCGCTTGCTTTCAATTCCTAGTATGTGCTGTTTCAAATGAGCACTGAAGAAAATTCTAAGGTGACACCAACCGGTGGAATTGTCTTCAAAGGGTTGATCTTATTTAAAAAAAACCTCCACTTTGATATTTCAAGCGGGGTTTCTTGCATAATGATGTTTATTACATATGTGAACCGTCGATGACCGAGGAAATACAGAAAACCTAGAGCAAAAAAGGGAAACGAAATCCTTGGATCTTCAGCTCACGCCGTGAACTTGACAGCGCCATGACGTAAATTGCTACAATTTACCTGTTTTGACGATAAAAATGCTAAACTCATCTCAGACAACCACCTACAAGGCCGCCCGCGTCTGTTTGCTGTAGTTTTCACACACACGTTATTGAGTGAGTGTGGACGGGTATCTTTGTAGTAAATGTTGCCGTAATATTAGACGAACACACCTGCTAATCTCAAGGTTCTGAGCATCTTTTGTCTGACTCTCTGAAAAATTGTTATTTTTCATCACTTGAAATTAGATGTTCTTCAGGAAATCAGTAATGAGGACTCATTCAAAATACTTTATTGGTAAGCTACGCTGCTGCTACAGCCTCCCATTCTAAAGTTTCTATATTGCACCGCACGAAGGAAACTCCATTGCAAAGGAAACTGCTCGAAGCCCTTGCTATTAAACGTTTATCCCCGGAAATGAACAACAGGGATGAACTCATGGAGGCACTAAGACTAATATCTTAGCGGTGGCGATTAAGAATTCCTTGCAATAGTCACGCGCATCGCATTTGTAGTAACTTTTAATTGCTTGGGAGTGGCATCGGGGTAAGCCGTTCTTCTGTTGATGTTACTAGCAGTAGTCGTTACTATGTTGTATTGCAGTTATCGAATTGCTGTTGACTGCCCGGTTAGTACGTTCTTATAGCTTTATGCTCTAAGAATTAGCGTACGTATGTTATGCTTGATTTGTATGTTTAGGTCTGAAGAAGCTGTTAGCACAGCGAAAGCTTACCAATAAAGTATTTTGAATGAGTCCTCATTACTGATTTCCTGAAGAACATCTTACACACATGAGGCTCAGGGATAGCTCAATTATATCAATCAGGTCATTTGATTGCCGTTAACATCCCTATTTAGTATGACACTCATTACAGAGTTCAACATAATTTTACATTTGTGTAATAGTTTCGCCAATTATATAAATTATGCTCATTCAACTCTTTTTCCTCCCTTCCTTACTGAAGAGCATGGAGGGAGGGTATTTTTACTCGTTTGGCCTATGCGAAACGAATGTCGAACTAATCTTTGATTATTCCCCCCAACAATTTCTAAGTTCATGTTTTTACTCGAACCTAACTATTTTATTTATTAGCCTTGGGATGATTGACCAAAACCCGCACAGTTTCAAAAGGATGATGATGCACCGTCGAAACTTTCATTCCTAAAATTCACACTATGCTTTGAGACATCACTGTTGGAAGTAGACGCTTTATACAAATCAACGAAAACAGAAGCAGAAAATCAATCGTATGTATCTATCAAAAATACCAGAGAATCAAATTAAAACCAATTGCTAACACAAATCAGCTCTGCATGAGAAAATATTGAAGGAAAAAATTTCATTCTAGAAACCCTCCATGAATTGAAAATTTCGCAAAACAGCTGACCGCTGTAGAGGAGAATCCTTCGCAGATCAACATGCATAGAAAAAAAAACCAACAAATTCATTGGTTTTCGATTTCAAGAAAGTATGATTTCCATAAGAGCTTGAATATGATCCGAATTAAGACACAAATCTTTATTAATGAATTCATTATGTTTTCCATTTTTATTTTCTCGCAGTGATCAGTCCATTTATAGCTATACTCGAGAGAGCAATGTGTTAGTGAATGAACCAGCCAATTATTACGGTGGTCGTTCTTGAATATTCGAGAACAGTAGCACTAGCCCGACAACGATGAAGAGCACGAATACGCACAGGGCACAGAAGGCCAATCTAAACACGAACGATTAGCAGTGCTCCACATTTAATGTTCAAAGTCAATTTTTTCGTGCAGAGTTTTCTAATTAGCTATTCATTTGTTTATGTGTTTATGTATTTATTTATTGATATCATGCAGCATGTTAGAATAGTAAATACATGGCTCTTGCAAAGTTTCACGGATTGAGTCAGGAATCGAGGCGAATATCGATGTTCATCAACAAAAATATCCAAAGGCATTGATCAGAGTCTGCGCCACCAGATCAATCTGCAATCTTTCTGTCAACACGCCTGCCTCAGTTCCTAAACTGACTATCTTTGGTTCGGAAAAATCGGTCAAACTTGTGCGAACTGCTGCTATGTGGCGAATCTGGGTACCCGACAGAAGGCCCATCGCACGACGTGAAGGTAGGGACGCAGATGGGTCAGCGGACGAGTCGCGGCGCGTACTTAGCGATTTAGCGTCGAGTCCTTGTATGTCCCACGTCTCACAATACATACGACTCGTCTGCTTACCTGTTTGCGTCTCTGCATTCACGCCACGCGACGGGCCTCCTGCCTTGTACCCGGCGAGTCTTCGGTTGATCAAATAGTGCTGTAACGGCTTGAGCAAGTGATGCTGACGGCGACAAGTCTGGCGAGTGCGGCAAATGTTCGAGCCATTCCCACTCTCATAAGGTTTTACCTGGGCTCGGACGGACAGTGTGAGATCTTGTGTTGCCGTGAAGCGAAATGCCCGGGTGACGACGACAAGCAAGTGCGCGACCGCAAAGATCCAGTTGTTCGTTAGATCTCAGCATTTACAGTGCGCCCCAGTTCAATGGAGTCCCAACGGATGTATCCGGCTCTGTTCCAAAAACTGATCAACACAATTTTTCGCTCGCGAACACCAGGTAAAGGAGTTCTAAGTCGTCGCTGCCCGAGCTATAGCCACTGATTGCCGCGATGTAGATCAACAAATGAAACCACTTTCCGTCCACAGTCAAAATGTCCGGTCCACAGACAATGTCGCGCAAAACTGCCAGCGTTGACGTCGAATAAATCAAATATATTCGTGCAATCCGAACTCGTTTCCGTACCTCGATCAACAAATGCGGAACCCAATGTCCTTACGCCACTCCTTGCCAGCTGCCGTGAAAATCAGTGCAATGGTTACGCGATTGCAGTCAAAAACTTCGGCTAAATCTCCTGTTGCCAAAGTCGGATTCAAATCGATTGCATCGATGACGGCATCTCGATGAACTTCACATGGACGACCAGAACTTGGCCGATCGTCAAAGTCGGTGCTCTCAGCGGAGCCTGGCACAGGGTCAACCGTCCGTTGGACAAAGTCCAACGCATGGCTCTCTAGCGTGAGAGTAATGCCGAGAGTGAACGTACGCACGGAGACACAGACGGCTCGCGCAAGGCGAGAGTGAATGCCGGCGCGGAGAGCGGTCAACATCGGTCCAACGTCGCTCCAATGTCGGTCCAACGTAACGGTTGACCCTGGCCTGCAAGCTAATTTAAAATGCGATAGTTCTAGACACAACCTGATAGCATTTCGCTCGATCGATAATCTTCATGGCAATCTGCGCATCGTGACCCAACTGCAGCGCGTAAAACAGAAAGTTGCGAATATTTTGTCAACTCCATCCGTTGCAGGAGCATGAACAAGTTGTACACTAGAAAATGCGCAAGAAAATTCTGCAAAGTGAAAGAAAAAATTTCATGACAAGATCTCAGAATCAGTGTGGAAATTTTGCACCAGCCTTATATACGCTTCAGCAATTGAAAAACAAGCGTTTGCTTTGACTTGGTCATTGAGCGAAAGGCAGAATGGCAAAAAACCTTCAAAGTTACTTAGCATTGTATCTTCACCTCTAGGGGTGGTAATACTAGTCGCTTAGCAGAGATCAGAGCAGGAGCACGTTCACGTTGATGACATCAGCCCCGATGAGACCCGCCCCTTTCGCGGAAATCAGCGGCTTTTCGGCTCTAAACCGTTTCCCTTGGTTTTTTTCTAATCCCTGTATCACCAGCTCCCTCTGCCATGATTTCCAGTGGGCTGCCCTCATTTTCAAACACCGCCTTCAAGTTTGGCAAAACAATCGTCTAACTAACATTGAAAGAAGCACTTGTGGATGTCGTAAGTAGAAATCCCCTCCTACCGGCCACAGACGACGTTACATGGCAGATGTGCGAGTTGGAGCGAGTTTCTAACGCTCCGCGGTAACTGCGGCCGCCACGCTGACGCAGCCAAAAATGCGGCCGCGCTCTCTCTAGTAGCGCCGACAGCGGAAGACGAGACTTGCAGACAAGGCGTGCATTGCAGACTAACAGAAACACTCGTGTTGCGCCCTTTCACGCATCAAAAACGGCACAGCATCAACGCTTGTTTGCCGGTCTGCCACGTTCGGTGACGGAATCTGTGAGATTTCCTAATTCTGGACTGTTTCTCCACCTTTAGCACTTCTATATGTTCTTCCCGGAAGAAAATGGTGTACCATTAGCGACCTTCTCACTAGAATTACTTGGAGAAAGTTGCGAATCTCTGGCCATCGTGCGAATGATTCCAATTGCGCTTCAGCATCGCTCATGTGATCTCTGTTATTGAATACACAGAATAGATGTAATATATATCGTTATATATCAGAAGATAAATGTTTACACTTACCAACGGCTGTGCATTCGATTATACGATGTCTGCTTTCGTGATGGTGGTGGTGGAGTTGATGGGAAGCCAACCGACTGTCTGAAAAAACACGTGTAGATTTGAATAACGTAGTGCTCATTTTCACTCGGGACATCCCCAGTCGAAGTACACTTCTCGGATAAGATTATCATAAAGCATAGTGAGCAAATGAAAGACGGAATCAAATTATCAAAAATTTGAGTTTGGGCGTCCACGTGGACGAAGCTAACAACAAAGCGACGTGCAACGTCATTTCTACACTCAGAAAATCATTAATTGTGGAAAAGATTCAGAAGCGATTTTTTGTGAAATTTGGAATTCCGGCAGTTTGGGGGGCGTCAAAAGTTTGCAATTCCTCCACAATTCCAGAACGAATCCAGCACAGTCGCTCTTCCAATGCATACGAAAAGTAGCAATTTGTGAGTAAATGTATAATTCTATGCTGACGTCTTTTTTGTGACATTGAATCGATTAGAACATACATTTTTGAACCTTCAAAAAAAGTCCTGACGTCAAGATCCGAATAAATTATCTGGTGGAATTTCTTATTAGAATGTGTATTCTACGTCATGTTAGCTCTTTTTGAGGCAGGCCTCAGTAGAGGTCAGTACTGAATTCAGATCTTCGCACCTTGACAGTATCTTTTCCGAGTTTAGAAAGGCGGCTATGAGAAGGTCGGCTTACATCGTATTACTGTCTTCATAGAAAATGCCCTTTCTTTTTGGAAAGTTTTGACTGTCAAAGTTAAGCATTGCATTCTTCAGACTACCCTTGTATTTATCCCAGCCCACATTTTGCTAGATACTGAGAACTGGGAGATCGCCGAATTAGTTTAACACACCCTCATCCCTTACAGCACTCACTCTTCTCTGACTGTTGGAACCTGATACATGAGATTAGGTTTCCTGTTGACATAGCACTTCCCAAACTTCTGTCAATTCTGAGACATTTGCAATAAGCACAAAAAATTGAATCTGTCCCTGAGCATTTTCAACCTCTGCCTTTGAGCCGGGTCAGGCCGTTAATTCGGAGAGAAGTAGTAGGCCCTCCTATTTTAGAGCTCAACAAAGCCTTCTTGTTAGAACAGAACATTTCTCGTAATATTCGCTAGGTCCCCGTCGATGTTGGATAGTACTCCGACTTTCATTCGATCAATTAGAAACCCGATTAAGTCATTTCTTGGTTGAGGAGTGGGGGAACGGGACCAGCCGACCCTTTTCGAAGCTCTCGAGTGGAGCCAGGTTTCTTGTAAGGCTGTGAAAGTTACGATTCCGATAATGCCAGAAAGTTTTGATATTAGCGCTTCCGTAGAGAGTGAACACGCAACAACTTATTCTTTCTGTACACGGGACTCTAGGGTTCCAACGAATCTTTCCTGTAGAGGTTGTGTTATTTCTTTACATGAATTCATTCGAAAATTAACATAATAATCAATAATAAAAACTGAAATCACAAAATGCTGCAAAAATTGGAGAGAAGAAATCATTATAATGAGGGAAAAAAAAGTTTCCAAATTTTGACGCGCCATTTCTTCGAAAAAATCGTATTTTTTGATTATGATTCTTGCGACTTGGAAAGGTATGTTGCATATGGTATTTTGCACTCAATTTTGTATATCATATGTGAATTTGAGGCAATTTAGTAGTTTATTGGCTGCGCTTAAAAAAAGCGTTTCTGAGCTTTCGACCCGCTACTGTATTTCACCAACCTTTATAACTTCTGCTCATAGCCAAAAAAAATATCGAATATTTTCATTATAAAATCACGAAGCCCATGGTTTGCCACTAAATGCTGCTCGTTTTTAGAATTTCCTATGTTCTCCTTCCCTATTCAATCAGAAATATTGTGTGCAATAGTACAACTATTGTATATTATATCGTTATCATGATGATATTTATTTTATATTTATAATTAGTATTAGTTTTTAGTATTTATTTTATTTGATTTTATTTTATGTTTTATATTTTATTTATTTAGATATTATATTAAGTTTATGTTATGTATATATATAATGTTACATTATACGAAGTTATACGAATATCATTTCGCATATCGACAAGGCAAAACACACTTTTGCTGGACATCTTATTAGGCGAGACGACGGACGTTGGAGCACTACAACTGTGCGCTGGGAACCTCGCGACAGGAAACGACCTCGCGGTCGGCCCCCTCTGCGATGGCAAGACTCTCTTGCTCACAGAAACAATATTTGCGATTCTAATTCAATTAAGGTATTAGTCCATTGGACGACATTGGCTCAAGATAGAACATCGTGGAAAAGAAGTTGGGACCCGCGCAAGAACAATCGCTGATAACGGGTCGCCAAGTAATCCAAGTAAGTACAAGGAGAGCTTTACAACGAGTTGACCTTCGCATTCACAGTAAACGATCCACCCTCTCTCCCACATTTCCCTCCCGTTCACACTACATGTTTAGTGGAGATGGGTGCTAAGAATTTGGTGGACGGAAGACGGAACTGTAGAGATTACTGGAATTGGTAGAAAGCTCAAAGTAACCCAAAAAAGTTCAAAGTGATCTAAGGTTTCTTGAAGGCAAACTCTGCGCTCAAAAAGGCGTAATTCTTGCACAAAAATGAAAAAAATGAAAGCAGTGGTAGGAAGTGGGTCAGTAATGACGAAGGAAGAGAAAGTTCGTCGCTTGCGCTAAAATTGTAATCGTACCAACTTTTCAAATTCGTCCATGCTAAGGCAATGATATACTGGACACAGAGAAGAAAACATAGGTGAGAGAGTACAATCGATGAGAGGGCGCAGACCGCATAATGCTGAGAACGAGAAAAAAATGGAAGTAGAAGTCATCTTTAGAAAGCGCTACCCTTTGTCGCCCACTTCAGAGCCGTGGAACATCTGCGACTTTGGCGGACAGTTTCTCCTATCCACCAAGGCGGTTGGTTCATCGATTTTGGCGCGGAGTGTGTCCTTGATTATTCAAAAATGAAAAAAAATTATAGCGGTTAACCAGTTTCGGAGACCATGGAAACTGCGGTTGAGTAATCTTTGCTGGGCGGACATACCTCGATCCAGAAATAGTGATGTCGAAGTCGATGCTATCATCGTCGCTCATTGTGGATGCTCATCACATTTATCCTGAAATGCGACGAGTTAAACACTACTACGTGTATGTTAGTGGACTACGAAACGGCAGGCTATTATAACAATAGTAAAGAGCAAAATTCAAAAGTCAACGTAGTCGCCAGCTGAGTAGCTTTAAAACGTGAATTAAGGTGGCAAGAAAAAGCTGGAGCCTCATTTTAAAGCCACGAGTCAGGATAAGGTCCAAGAGCCAGTCCCTTCTAGAGTGAGAAGAAGGGGTCCTCCAAGGGCAGGAGGCACGACACTGTCGCGACTCAAAAGTGCGAGGCAACGGCGCTAAGGCCTTGCCTTGTGTGCTGCCGTGCTGCCATCGTTATCAACCACGGCATACGTGGTCTCTGCGTCCTCTCGCGTACGACGTACTATCTCGCGTTCTCCCTCCTCTCTCGCAGCGCTGTCTCTCCGTCGTACTACGGCCGGCCTCCTAAGGGAAATTTAGTGTTTTCTATGGTGCTTTTTGCTTTTTCTCCTCACTAATGTTCCTCATTGCACCCTTGCCTAATGTTTGAACAAAATAAGCATCAATTAATCTCGACTCTTGCCTTTAATCTTTTTCAATTTTCCTTGATCAGTTGAGTTAGCAATTCACTACGGCCAAAACTATCGATATCAGACCTATAGCTGCAGAAGCAAATTAATTTCACAACAGGAAGAAACGCCAAATAGGCGCGACTTTCCTTATCGGATTAGTTCATAACAATATTTCACAAATTCTCACTATTTCGTTAACGGTAGAATTTGAATAAATAGCTATGAAAAGCGTTTAGTGTGTGACGGCTTTAGTTAGAGGTTGTCTGTAAAGAGAAGGAAAGCAATGAAACCTATTACGCCCGTAAAGTGGTTCTCCTATTGATCCAAGCAATTCCACAAGCATTTCGAAATAGAGACAGCGATGGCGAGTTTCACATTAGAACTAACTATATTGACCTTGCAAATGGAGTTGATTGGCATGTAGCCGCTGCTAACGCGCCGCCTTTTCAAGCACGCCAGTGGAACGACAGCGGAGGGGGGTTGCAGGAGAGGGTGTGATTTGCGGGTCGAGAGCTGCTTAGCGCCATTTGCGGCCTTTTCAAGCGGCAAACGACGGGACATCAACCGTTGTCCACATGTATAGAACAGGCGAGCACTCGATGGGGCGTGCTTTAGACAGTAGCAATGCCATGTGCTTTTTTTGACGGATCCAAAACGAAAAATAAGTATGCGGTACGGAGAGAATTAGATGTAATTCTGGAATTCAGTGAGAATAAAAAGCTGTACTATCAGTTTATCGCCGACTGTAGTCTATGCACATATTTGAGCATTCCTCCCCAATATAATTTGATTCGCAACTACAATATAATAGTTATCGGATTTTCGTTAGCGACTTTTTCATTGAATATCACCGGGAGGTGAGATTGGTAAAATATAGACAGTAAGAAAACATGAGACAAACAGGAATATGATTGAGACCTGTGTTTAGTATGGAATGTAAGAAAATGACATATGTATGGATGAAACGCACAGCAAAGTTACTTGACTAAATTATGCCATCCGTTGCATCTGCAAGTTGTAAATGGACAAATGTATGTTATTTATGACATTCCTGGTGGGGGGGGGGGTCAAGTATTCCTTCCTTTCAAGTTACTGACACTCTTGTATGGCAGGTGACTAACTCCGCTCAATTTATTTTTCATGCTACTCCGGTCACCTCGAGGGGTTCCTGATATAGGGTCTAGACTGCTATACTGCTTTGACGAAGTGCTTGGTGGAGTCCTCGTCTCACACCTACCAGTATCAAGAATTTCGTGGACGGACAGACAGGTGAGCCGACAGGAAGCTAACACACCATGAAGCAGTTGTTATAATAGCGAATTTTTTAATATACAATTCTAGAATTTGCTGTAATGAGTAATGACGCAAATTCTCGTTTTTACACTACCGTACCGTTTTTACACTACCGTATACCTGTGATATGAATACCTGAATCTTTGTAGCTCTTCGCTGAATACAAAAGAACAGTAAGGTAATGAGATTCAATCATTCCTGCGATAATGAGTCCAACATCGAAAGCTAATCAGTGGAAGAAGAAGTAGTACGTCAATAGAAAAAGTCTCTACAGTAGGACAATTCATACAGTATTGAGCTGGACATCTGAACGTTAACATCTCTAGAGCTTTCAGCTTTGCGGTTCATTGCCGGCATCGGCTGACCGGTTCCACATGCTATACACGTGTGAGTGCTGCCAGTGTAAGCCGGTGTCAGACTTTGCGAATACAGATATTCGCTAGCGAATCGCGAGATACGAGCGTTGCACCAGCGAATCGACTGTGTACCAGCGGTTCGAACGATGTTCCAGCGACTCGACCTGTTTGTAAGGAGCGTGGCTCCCTTTGAGGTTGGCAGTCACCACTTTCCTGGGCTCACAAGGGCCTAAGAGAGTGAGTGGGAAAAAATCGAAAAGAAAAATGGGGAAAAATGTTGTATTTATACGCCAAGCCAAAAAGGATGGTAACCTCGCTTGGCATCTTCCTAAAGGAAAGAAACTGTAAATGGAAAGCTAAAGAAACTTTTGGAGGGAGTGATAACGACGGTTGGGCCTAATATTACGTACGGTGACGTCACCAAGACGGCTCCGCCTCCGCCCTCCAGCTATCGAATTCTGAATAGCAGTGAGATTACAGCGATGGTAAGAGACAAAATGTGAGACGTCACCTTCGCCCTGAGACACGATAACACAGAAAATGACTTGAGATGTTCCATTATTAGGTTATATTCTTCTGAATGCCATGCACTTCAACAATGCTAAATTATATTCGACGCAGCCTCGATTTGCCTAGCAACGACTTTTTTACCGGAAAAGGCAAAATTTATTGAATAACGCTGTGTTTCCAAAAGAACAGCTGCAAATTCGGGAAAACCGCTTGAATAGCTCGCGCCGTCAAGGTTGATTAAAGTGCTCACTCGAGACGTGGGTGAGAAAATTCTCTCCAAAGCACATTCCACGAAAACGTTGATGTAGCAGCTTGCCTAAAAGACAGTAGCGCCATACAAGTCACGCATAAAGAGGAGTGCGCGGGGCGAAGATACCGAAAACGACCTCAGTAAACCACAGTTCATGACCAGCGATCCTACGCGAAGAGTGCGTGCCAAGCAGGGTCAACCGCTATGGCCCCCCCCGAGAAAGGAATCAGTTGAACATAACGGTAAAATATAATGCGAAATAGGTTATATACATATATGGTATTATGGTAAAAGTATATACCCCCCCCCCTCCCCGCTCGACGGTAATTTTTTGGGGTAAAAATTGTTTTGAAAGAGGGGGTCGTATGAAACATTTCATGAGGGAGGGGGGTCGTAAAAACTTTTTGAAAAGTAGCAACGATAGGACCGACCCTGGTGTCAAGACGAGACATTTTGAACCCGACAGGAAGAGATGGAGTAGAGGCAGGAGAGGAGCAGACAAACCGTCATCGTAGGCGGAGCCGTTTGGGCCAAAATTGCTGTTCCTAGAGCGCGTTTTGTGGCGATGACGCACATCGCCTCCAGGCCACCTTTTCAATAGCTTGGTATACTACAATGTTACTGTGAAATGTACTTTTAAGAAGGCATTACACGACAGCTCAGCGTGGATTTCTTCTCTATGGCATGGTCAAGCATCCTTTGTCTCAACTAGAAGGGAGGGGTTCTGACCCCTCTCACCACCAATAGACCTGTTGAAGTAAGTTAAGGAGGTCCCTCTATTCGAGTTCCCTCCTCGACCACCATCCTCCTTACCTCCACCATGGCAGGTTCGATGATATTTGATTGACACTGGTCAACTCGCTTCAATTCCACCCACCTTTCCTCCGGAGCGGCCGTCAAGCGAGAAAGTAATTATGGCTAAGCATAAGTTAGGGTTCACGATAAAGTTTGTGCGCAGCATGGAAGTACATGTACCGGTAGGAGCAGTAGTAATAGTTTGAAGGGAGCGGAATGCGGCCTTTTCACGAGCAAAATGACCATGCAAATAAGGCCAAAATGGAATCCCTTCCTAAGTAACACGAAGTAAAGTAGCGTCAATTTGCGAACTGCATCCTATGGTGATGCAGGAGTGTCTAGTGGCTACATCTTTGAGGCCGCTAGCAACTCAGCTTGTTAGGCTGGTGGAAATCGCTGGTTCGCAAAGTCTGAAAACGGGTTCATCATTGTTAGGGGGAGCCGTGCACCAACTGGGTTCCTGTTTTGCGCTCACATTCACTAGGTAAATCTCTAGGCGCGAAGCCTCACCTCGTCCAGAAATCCAAAGGCGATCGCTTTTGAGAAGGAACAGACCTGCCTCATCCCAGTGTTTCCATATGCCTTTTTAAACCGAGACCCACTACAAGTACAATGTGAGGGTCAGCAATTAAGCAAGAAGTGGGCGCTAATAAAATAAGTAAAAGTACAAGGTAAAAGGGAAGCCTGCGAATATTTCTGAAGCATTACCATTGATCATTTATTCTTTTTTTTTTTTAATTTTACCATGAAAATAGCATGAATTTGAAAGCGAGTGTATTTCAGGGTATCCTTCGAATGAGATAAACTACGTTTTTCCTCAAAAATCAGGTAAGTTTATGTTGTGCTTTGGAAGAAAAGCCAAGTAACGCAGTGACTGAAGCTATGCATTACACTTTACTATTATAGATCGGATCCGGAGTGGGTCTAGGACCGACCAAGGATCTTCCTTCCCACGAAATTATTCAACATCCTCTCACATATAGTACAGCTACTGCAACATTGCATGGTTCTAATGAGCGGTTAAATAAACTTTACGAATCCAAACGAAAACAAATTACGTGGCGCAATCCATCCATCATTCACACTTCTGATTCACGGAATACAATATAAATGTGTCGCAGGAAATGAGAAAGTGCGTAGGCTACCTGTTCGGCTTGAAAAAATGAATAGAATATCTCGAAAGGGCAATTTTCAAGTCACCTGCGACAAATAATGAGACGTTAATACATTACATTTCTATGAAAATGTCATTAAAAGCAGAGCTGATTGAAAAGCGCGTGCACTGAGGGAAGAATCTCAGCCGATGCGAATATTCGAGAACAGGGTATAATCGGTAAAGCAAGAAAGTGCACAAGACACATTTTATAGTAATGCGACATGTGTTTGACTTGAATTTCGCTGTGCTATTTAACTATTCACAACTATTTACTTGATAGTCTGTAACTACTATAATAATAATAATGACAACTACTGTAATAATGTCAGTCAAATTCTTGTACCTCTCCTCCCTTACTGATGAGCACAGGGAGAGGATACTCTTTCGTTTAGTCTCCGTCTAAGGGCACGTGCGAAACGGAGACTAAACTACTCTTTGAATCCCACCCCTTGAAAAAAATAATATTGAGATCCAGGAACAACTTTTGGTTTTATAAGCTGGATGGTTCAATTACATACAAGATCAATAATTTTATTGACAGTGTAGTGCTTAGTAGAGAGTAAATGGTGTTAGAATGGCCGTTTGGTACGGCTGTAGGGCAGAGTCAACCCTGCGTTGCGCAGTTCTCAACGGCCACGTTGCGCAGTTTCGCCCGATTAGACACGTTCTCTCGCGCGAA
>MU891902.1:0-10407 GCA_036418205.1 Ostertagia ostertagi
TATTTCCATGTGACGAAAGCAATTACAGAGCACTCAATTATCAAAACAAATACGTATAATATATATTACGTACCAGTTTAGGCTCCGCTCGCTACCGCGCGCATATCAAAGTAGGCTTTAGTGCAACTGAGCATAGCCGAGCTCTTGTATTAAGCAGCATGCATGCTTTCAATGGATTTGACTGATGTTATTACGAAAGGTTACTATAGGGCTGGTGAAAAGGCAGTCATTTCCCGCAGCTCGTCAATACCATGAACATCCATCATTTTTCGGAGACTAACATGGTCTAGCAGGCCGAATAAGCTTTGGATAACTAATACAATTACTTGGACTGCTTATTGTCAGCCATTGGCGTAAACAACTACCATGCTTCGGATATTGGGAATGTCTAGCGGTTTCTGATGGCGATGATAATGGACTAAAAACACCCAATAGCATATTGTTTCCATCAACACCGACCATTTCAGGAAGCTTGGAGAGTGTAATAGTCGAATGGATTGCGATGGTGACTACGAACATTGCGAATGAAATGGAATTTCGTAGTCACCATCGAAATCCCTTATCACACATCAAGATAACAAGCTTCTGAGCTTCAATGATGCTGGGCCGCGAACTTTTTATTTCGTGACACTTGCGTTCTAACGTCCCTTATCGAGTTTTATAAGATGCTATCACCTTCTATGCACCGCTAGTTCCGTCCCACCCCCTATATCATATGTGAGGGACATGCTCAATAAGATGGGGCGCAGCTATGAATTTCGCGACACTTGCGTTCTAGCGCCCCTTATCAATCTTATCAGTTGTTATCACCTTCTGTCCCCCACCAAATATGTTCCCGTCCCACCCCCTATATCATATCTTGAATCAACTCCTGATGACTGCTGGTCCGCGCGCTATGAATTTCGTGATATCAAAAATCCTTGGCCTATAACATCAAGAACTGCTAGCAGCACACTCTTGTGGGCGTGATTTTTGGCTGCCGTGTGCATGCATAACGACATAAACACCAAAAAACCCACACATCAAGTGTGTGACGTTTAATATTCGCAAAACAGAGTGATAAGGGTTGGGCTAAAAATTCAGCGTAGTGGAAAGCGGGCAGCAGCAGCTGGGCTTCCAAGCAGCAGATTCATGGATTCTTATATGGATTATTTATTTTCTCCTCCCAGAAAATCCAGCATTTCAGTATTGGTCCTTGTCCAATCACCATCCCACCACAGATTTAGGATTAAAGTAGATCACTGAACGACTTTGTGAGCACCATTCTCAAATTTGGCAATCTCCTCAACAATCTCTTCGCCTGCTCTCGCATAGCATGAAGGTTTTTGAGCGAATTGTCGACAGCCGAATTCGTGATATCGTGAGCTTTCTACCAACCAGTGCAGGTTTTGCATTCTGTACAGTTGCAGCACCATCGATGCCATACACGCCGCTCGCCTTCTGCTAGAAAAGCATCGCGAGAAAAAAAGCCGTACATCTTGCCTTCCTAGACTTGGAGAAGGCTTTCGATCGCGTTCCGCGTGACGTTATATGGTATGCCTTACGACAGCATGGCGTTCCCGAAGAGCTTATTGAGTGGGTGCGCATCCTCTCGAGTCCAAAGAGCCGAGTGCAAACGGCAGCAGGGCACATCGACGGATTTTCCCATCTCTGTCGGAGTACACCAAGGCTCTGCGTTATCCCCACTCCTATTCGTTGCTATTATAGATGCCAGGTCTTCAGAAGCCGGCACCATGGACGGTTCTATACTCTCATGACTTTATGCTCGCGTGCGAAGACTCAAGGAACAAGGGCAGGATAGGTTTGATCGCCTCAATTTGTTCGTTCTCAGGCTAAACGTTAGAAAGTCCGAATATCTGACCACTGAGTCAAATGAGTCCAGTTCACGCGCAGTACGGTTTGAATATCTCGGATCGACAAATTCGTCCGGCGCAGTATTGTTTTGAGTAACTACTGTTAGTGCGCATGTCAGCATGGCGCTCGTATACTGGCTCCCTGTCTCAAGAATGATACCAGAGCGCCTCTCTAAATCGAAACCAACACAAACCGTAAGTCCGACTCACTCTCATTTATGGCTGAGTACTGGCTCAAGACCAAAGAAGTCGAAGCTCTTCAGGTGAAACTGAGACGAAAACGCTGGAAGGCCGGAGTCACGCGTTTAGATCACGCGTACGTAGGAGAGCGGTCCGATGTGGCTCCCATCATTGGTAAGATGCGCGAAGTTCGACTTCGATGGGACGTGCACATCCTTCGCGCAAATGATGACAGTGTCCGTAGGACCGCACTCGACCTTGACGTGCCTGTAAATGGCCCTGAGAACGCCCGTGCAGCGCTGGCTTGCCGTGTTGCATGAGGATCTGAAATCAGTGGCCTCCATCCTGACCAAGCACTGAGCCGGGGAAAGTGGCGTCGACATACCAGAAAAGCGGACCCCGCTACAGTGTGGGACAAACGCTGAAGAATAAGAAGAAACTGCATAGTCAGCAAACTAAACAATCTACATTTGACACATAATGACCAAATTACCTCTATAGGATCAAGGCAAGCAGAAGAATCGGACAGAAGTAAGTAAGTAAGGGTGCAAATCGGGAATCAACCGACAATGACAAATACACAGTTTGTGTATGTTCCTACCCAAGGAATAGATCGCAGTTATCGAGTTGAATACAGGGGGATGAGAATAAAACGACGGCGAGTGGAAGGGGAGAGTACATCTCATTTCTAACAATATCGTCACAGTGGGTGGTAGGGAGGAGAGCCAGAAAGTACTGCGTTAGGTGAGCCTGTTTCAACGATTCTTCTTTATGAGAGGCAATTGGCACTTCAACGTTTTCCCGTGTAATTCTTTGCAAACAGTCACAGAATATGAGATGTGATTTCATTGTGTTTGATGCTGCACCCTGTAAAACAAAAGCAAAGTTTAGAAAAGGTAGAAGTTACCGAATAACCATGTCATGACAGCTCGTTTAGGCGATCATGTGGTCGGGGGGGGGGGGGGGGGGGAGGAGCCATTCAAATGAGAAAACCACCTACAGCACTTGGGACTTGGCCTCAGGGAGTGGAAGGAACTGTGGGAACGTTGATGTCGATCAATAAAAACTGGTGAGGCAGTACCGGGAGTGCATGACAAAATCTGCTGTACTCACTAACCACTAGAGAATGAGCAAATTGAGCCAAGCGTCAAATATCTGGTAAGGAGAATAGTGCATCCGATATCGATAAACCAGTTCCCCCTCCCCCCAGTAAGCGTAGAGACCCCCTCACACTGCGTAAATTTTGCGGCTTCTGCAGTTCCCACTTCCACTTTTGTGGGAAGGATCGCATACACAAAAGGATGACAAACGGAGTATTATGTGTATTGTCAGTAGAGGATCTCTTCGCTAACATGGCGTCACCTTGTCTTCAATAAGAAGGTCGGGAGGTCAGAAGTGTTCATGGATGTTTATTGTAAGAGTTGAAGTGTGTTATCAGTCATGCCATCGTGTAACATCGATGCAGCCTTAGCTGGATCTTGACAGTTTTGTTGGCGATTTTTTGATCCTATTGACTACCGTGCTGTTCTTTTACGGGTGTACAGGCGGACACATGATCGATATACTAAATACAAAGCGCAAGCTAACTTAAAGGAAGCGATCACTATAAAGAGGGAGCGCATCGAAATTCATATTATGCACCACACGAACCACTCACATGACAGCCAAGGAAGCGAGGTGTGTCGCGTTCACGACGGAAGATGCGCTGAATCTGAGCGACTTCAAAGCACTCTGCGCCCAGAAGCTTACGCCCATCTCGTGTGGGGCGAACCTGACGAGCTATATGCACAGCAGCCAATTTAGCGCAACCGACCGGAGGCGTCGGTTTGGCATGGCAACCACCAAGCGCAATCGAACTCGCTGATAACGTTGTTGATTCTAAGTTATAGCTGGTTATTTAAATACCAGATTGGTCCCCCGGCAAGCGCCGAACCTCCCTACCTTGCGTAAGCTTTCCCTTCTCCCTCCTCTCCTTACTCTCCCCTCGTTCCCCTCTGCTCGCCGGCTACCACAGCATCACCTTGTCGAATGACCGAAAGTGTGCTAAGTGCGTGTTTATATAGCCGTTGGGGATGCTATCACAATCATGCCATTGCAAAACACTAATAGCTAAAGTCCTGTGAGCTACAGTCGATATCCGAAAGTTGGGGTGGGTGTGTCACCGGAAGTGACGTGCACTTGATAGAAGTGCGTGGATAAGCTGTTGCCAGCATGCTTTGCTGATAGCCAGCGATGTATGTTGGAAGCAGCTTATCCACATAGTTTCTATCAAGTGCACGTCACTTCCGGTGACACGCCCACCCCAACTCACCGATATCGAGTATACATATTCTGTTAGCGGTTTGTTTATCCCATGAGCTTCCTTCTCACTCACTTCATTTTGCGGACGGACACACATACATACATACATACATACATACATACATATACATACATACATACATACATACATACATACATACATACATACATACATACATACATACATACATACATACATACATACAAACCGACACACAAAGTTAGCGCTTTATAAAATAGAAGACAACGCGAAGAAGGTTGTTCCTTTAGCGCATTTCCTGAATTAAATTGGCTTTGTTGCCACTTGGCCGACCGACTGTAACCCTCCGTCTCCTACCACCTTTGAAAGTTCTGATCAATTTTCTCTGAGGGTTTATATAATAGAAGAAGCATTTATTTGAACAGGAGACTACCTTGATTTCTGATGAAGTGTGAGCGCTCGAATGAAGAGCGCTAGGGAATGACTATTTCATCATTACTATATTATGTACATAGTACAGGGTGGTTGTGAAGTATGATCCGTGAATAAGTGGCTCGTGACAAACCAATATGAACATATTTCCAAAGAAATTTCACCAGTCGGACAACATGTATACAGAAACAATCATGCGTAAGACTGTTCGGCTTCAGCCAGAACTCTAACTACCAATCTCTCCACGGCTGCAGGTAGATGACATCAAGTATCTATCACTTTATGCGACCATTCCCTTCAGACCTCAGTGGCGATGATGTAAGCAATGAGAAGTTTCACGTAGACAGATCACCAGCAGGTCCGTAAAAGAAAGTTTAAAACACCCACAACCCAAATTTGAATTTATTTTTCATTCATCAGGTATTCTAAGATCTCTAGCATACATTTTGACAATCATAATCAACAACAACATGCCAACGTTGAGCAATGATCAACACCTCGTCTGCCAGAAATCAAGAAATTCTGGTAGAGGATCTCTTTAATCAGAATTTCAGGACCTTATTCTTAGTCCGAGCCTCTTTTCAGCTAAGATCTGGATGCAGCCAGCTAAAGGGTAAATCATGTGAGGTACAGGTGTGACAAATAGAAATAAAAAAAATAAATAAATAATAAAGTGGGTGAGCTACCACGGTTCAGCCTGATCCGAGAATCTTCTGATGTGAAATCGGGAATACGTACAAAAACGCGTTGACGTAAAGCAGAGTGACTTGCCGATGTTTTCCATGAATCATTTTTTGTGAGCGTTTCGAGCAACTAGCGCTTGTCATGGTCAATCCTGCAGACGGAACACCACATGTGGATGATGCCATCACAATTTCAAAAAAAGCATCACAGTTTTTCCATGGATGTCAGATCGAGGCAGTAAAACTCTATTTCGCAAACTTCTAGCCACTGAAGCTTCCGCGTATTGTTAACGCAGCATATCCACTTACCTTCATTGTTTTGCTATGAGACGTATATGGTGTGATCAAATCGTACTGTACCCATCGACCACATTCCCAAAACCTGATTCCTGATGCGCCTAGAGGACGTGCCTGTGAGATCACTAAAGACGTTGCACCAGCTCATGTGACGGTTGTCTCGAATTATTTTCGAGAAGAGTGCGAACGACTACAAGATCGACAGTAGTCGTTCGCACTGATGAAAGTCTCTTCTGAAAAGTTTGAGTCATCTTGACACCGCAACGTGAGAGATCATGTCCAATCCTATCACAAAACCGATTCTGTGCGACCCTCAAAGGCCAATTCCTCCAGGCGAAGTTTGTACGGGGAGAGTGCTCGATGTTCTCATGGGAAACGTTGGCTTTATGCAATGCAAACGCCTACTGGAGAGGCTGATTAGAACACCGTGTAGAGCACAGCCCGTTGTTCTTATCTACCACACACAAAAGATTCCAGAGCGTTCGGGGGAAATCTGGAAACAGCATAAGCTAGGCGTTTATTTTTCCAACTCACTAGACCGGCACATTTCCCTTTCCAGAACCTATGGGAGTGACGCCAGTGCGTTTCCAGAAGCCTTAGTCCGCCGTTGGATATTCTCACAGAGAAGCAGTAGTCATCCTTTATTCAAGGGATACGCACTACAATTCGAACAGAATTTCAATTACCAACTCGCATGTTAATGTGGCGGACCATATATTGCAGTCACCAAAATTATTTGTGAAGAATATGAGAATAGAATTTGTAACACGCCTGTGACTATGCTCCAAAAACGCATGTTCATGACGATTGCTCTGATTTTCTGAAGGTTACGCTAACATTTTCCCAGAGGGAAAAATCGAAGCAACAGCTAGTCGTCGGGAATCGCCACCCTTTTTAGAATTACTGTGGAAGAAGTTTAAAAGCAAATTCCGCGCAAACGCACATTCTTCCTTAAAGGCAAACCCTGGGATTAAACTGGTGCTAAGAGCGCTTCGTAGTGATAGCTTAGCTGCGGAACGACCTGAAAGTAAAGGAAAGCAAGAGAAATCTTTGGGAACGCTGAAATTAAGGCCTTAACCTTCAATAAGGTCGGATGTGGTACGATGGCGAGACAGGGCGATCAAGACAAAATACGCGAGAGAGCACGTCGTTTGAGAGAGCACGCTGATCTCTACATCAATGCACGCTGATCTCACCATCTCTCGCGGTGGGTGGGAAGCGTTGCAGCGAGGGTCGATGGTTGCAGGCTCGTGAGGATTAGCGCCCTAATCGCGCTATGAACCTTACAGCTTTCCTCACGGTATCCTTCCTACTAGATAGGCTAATGCCGGGGTTTAACTTAAATAATCATGTGAATGATGGAAAAGAGAAGAGAATACAGGAAACCTTTCGAAGCACTGAAAATGAGGACCCTTCTTCACGAGTAGTGAGCGAAAGGGAATTGTGCGTCAAAGCGAGGCTCCAGCGACGAGGCCTATGGACAGAAGCAGACATCACTCCATGTAAATAATTACATCGCAAGCAACAGGGAAGGTATTCTTTATCAAAGGTGCTAAATAGTTAGTCACATTAAAATAGCTGCGGATACAATGTGCACTGATGCGAAGGCAAGATAGGCAAGTAAGCATATGATTCGAGACTTTTAGCAGCAGAGGAGGTTTTTGAAGCGAATTAACGCAGCTTCAATTGATACCTTCCCTTCTCAATTGGCTTGAATGGCTACAGGTGCAACGTTGCGCGGGGTTCGCGCTATGATGCCAGTTATCGAGGAACTTCACTCATCAGAAAAAAATTCATAATTTGTAGATTCACCGAATTTTTGATAGCCAGTACCGTTGTGAGATGCCATCACCTGTACAAAAGTTGTGGGACACTGTCATATCGAAGTAAATTCTCGCATTCAGATGCCATGGCGGATCAATATCAAAAATTGTTGGTGTGTGCAGGTCGACCAGCGGTAATAATACTTTCCATTGAAGAGGCTGTAATTTAGCGCTTACCTTACCCTAAGTTGTGACATTGAAAAGGAAATGTAAACTAAATTACTTCACTTCAGGCCGAGAACAGAAAAGCAGATATGGCACGATTTGACGAAGCAGCCGAAAGGATTATGGCCGTAAGATATAATAATTTCAGTTCCACTCAGGTCTAACATAACATACAGAGCATACAGAGGTAGCCTAAGAAAGAGGCACTTCACTCCACATTTCAGACAGCATTAATCACACTTTGCTAGAACTCAAACCGACTGCTCCCAACTTAGTATTGAAGAGCACATCCCAATCTATCAATAAACGTTATAATAGCTTTCTGCACCAAGGACATCACAAGAATTTGCCATGGGAACCTTGTGCACGGTTCGAGCTCAACTGGTCCTCGGCGGATCATGGACCATTACGACGTTATCTGAAACGCTGGTCGGAAGGGGTCTTGCATATTTAGAGCTACTGTCCTAGGAAGCAATCTTTCAGTGAACCGATTAAAGAAATTTCGTAGCAGCTTCAGGCTGGAACGATTACGGTAGGCCTTCTTGAGCTAAACGGTGATGGAAGATGACGTCATATTTTGAGGACGGTGAGGGCAGTGGGGAGGGCCTGCTTCTACTTATGGGAGGACATCTAAGGGATATTTGCCGTAAAACTTTCATTAACAGCGGCACCCTGTGCGACGAAAGTTTGATGATGTGCGCCATGGGCAAAGTCTCTTTTTTTGGCCACCCCTGTAGATGCTAAATTTGCATATGGGAAGTGAAATGAGCAAGGCTGAGGTCGTGAGGATCCAATATCTGAGAAAATCAATGTGAGGCAGCATCCTATCATAGGATGTTGCACTATTTTAAGGATGTGGAAGTGTGGCTTTCTTATATAACCCAGGTTTTCGGAAGTCAACGAGCAGAGGGCCAACACATCCTATCCTACTATATATGATTCGCTAAGCGGTTGTGTGTGTTTGTCTGTCTGACCGGAAATTCATAGCGCGCCACCAGCTGTCGCCATAAGTTGATTTTGAGATATGATATAGGGGGTGGGGTGGGACGGGAACATATTTGGTGGGGACCAGAAAGTGATAACAGCTGATAGGGCTGATAAGAAGCGTTCGAACGCACATGTCACGAAATTCACAGCGCAGGGCCCAGCAGCATTGAGGCGTTGCTTTGCAGATATGATATAGGGGGTGGGACGGAAATATTTGATGGGGACCAAAAAGTGATAACGGCTGATAGGGGCTGATAAGGAGCGATACAAGCATATGTACTGAAGTTCTTATCCAGATGTGGGATAAGAAAACATCTCATTTTTGCGATGTAGTCGTGATCCATTCGACCGCTAATCTGCCCGAGCTTAATGAGATGGCCGGTAAGTTACTAGACCGCTAAACTATCCCAGTATCCGGTAGATGTTTACGTGAGGGTGATAATAAGCAGCCCAAGTAATTGTATTAGTTATCCAAAGGTCATTCGGCTGCTAGACTTTGTTAGTTCTAGAAAAATGATGGATGTTTATTGGTATTGGAGCTATGAGAAATTACTGCTTTATCATCTGCTTTCCTTAATACCATCAGTAAATCAATTGAAAGCAGTATGTTTCTCAATACCACAGCCGGGCTATACTTGAGAGCAGGAACCTTGAGCATCCCGCAGCAATATTCAAAATTTATTGCTCCTGCAAAAACCCAACATTGGCACGCGTGCAACGTTTTGAGCCGACCGTGAACCACAGTGTTGACTTGGCAGATTTTAAAATTTGACTTGTTTTTAAAAATGATTTTTTAATATCATTTTTTTCAGTTTTCAGATTATGGGATAACTTTTGCATGGCTAATCGCGGCCAAAAAGCAGTCAGCAAACCCTACTATACATAAAACGCTGTCGTGTGTGTCACGAAATTCATAGCACGCGTCGCAGCAGTCGTCAGGAGCTGATTTTGGGATATGATATAGGGGGTGGGACGGGAACATATTTGGTGGGGGTCAGAAAGTGATAACGACTGATAAGAGCTGATAAGAAGCGTTCGAAGGCGAGCGCACTAGTGTTCCTACCAGATGCGTGATAAGAAAAAAATCCCATTTCTCAGCGATATCGTCGTGATCCAATTCGACCGCTAATCTGCCCGAGCTTCTCAAATGGTCGGTGTTTGTGCAACTACGATAAGTTAGTATTCCTGTCTCATCACCGGCATAAGAAGTCATTCGACCGCTAAACCATTCCATCTCCAAGCATGGTAGATGTTCACGCTGAGGGTTGATAATAAGCAGCCGATAGAAGCAGACGATAGAACGAAATTGGCGATACTTGCTTTCTAGCCCCTCTTATCAGCTATTATCAGTCATTATCAGTTTCAATCACGTACCACTGTGTCTACCATCCCTCTCCCTATAGAATTGTAAGAACTAACGCGCCACCAGTGCAGAGACGTGCTACAATTTTTCGATCAAACACAACAACAAAACCACAACCGATTAATAAAGTAGGATGAGGAATAGTGGGTATTGGCTACTTTATTACTAACACTACCGCTATCTTTCACCAATAGTCATTCGAGCCACCACGCTACAGGAATGTCTCAGGAATCTTCATTCTTTGTAGTCGTAGACAGTAGAAAGATTTCAATAAAGGATGTTCACGGAAAACAAGAAGTAAAATGCCTAGGAACGTATCTGCTTGAAACTTGATGTTCAACGA
>MU891906.1:0-11279 GCA_036418205.1 Ostertagia ostertagi
AAAAAAACTAATATATGTATAGTGTCTCAAAGAAATTATGGACCGACCTAATATAAGCGATTAGCTACATACAGTATAACTCCACTAGCTGGTGAGCAGTATTGCCTGCTTTTTTCTAAGTAGCCTCGGACACGACCCATGTATGAAGTAAGCCGTCCGTACACCAGTATAGGAAATGGAATGGTCAAATGAGTGAGCCTTGAACGTCGTCCGTCGTCCTTCTTGCTTTCAGGTTTTCTTTCCCTCCAAATTGTTACAACAGTTTACTGTGAATGAGGTTCACGTTCCCCACATTGATTGCACCTTCTAATCTATTCTGTCTAAAAGATCTCGAGAAGTCACAGTGAAGCCCTAACGAGTGAAAATATCGGAAATTATTCTGCACAGCCCTAATCATAAGTCCCCCACTAATAGCATAGCTTCAGGAGGACATCAGAATTTCGTACAAGTCTTATTAAACTTTGACGTACAACCACACCTTCAAATATTTCCCTGGGTAAGCAGCGATTAAGTTTTTTACGCGGAGGCGCTCACGTTTCAAACGGTTTTTTCTTCGACTGACCTCTGAAAAGCTGATTACCGCCGGTGCGTTGACAAACTGAGGTGCATTGTCATTCACGTCAACCACCTGGATTTCCAACGTTGCCCTCGCTCTTCTCTGGCCTTGGAACACCAAAGAAAACGACTCGCCTGGCGAACCATCTGGTCCGTCAATCTGAAACATTTCACCTGAACAATACCGCTTATTGGAAGGTATATGGAATAGAAAATATAAAATGGTTCTCAACGCTTATAATTGAGAATCGTTTTTGTTTTACCACAAATGCTGTTCCACAGAAGAGTAGCATTCAAAGTGATGATAACAGGAAGCTAGTAATAAAGTCAGTTGGATTAGGAAGCGGTTAATTGGATGGGAACATGGCTTACCATGTAATTTCTGCACAGAGCACTTCTCAGGTTATCTACCCACCCTGCTTCAACAGGAAGAGTCAGCCAGTCTCTTTTGGGAGAACAGAAACGTTTCCGTGAACGTATGGGATAACTTTTTTCTCCACAATGTGTTGTCATCAATAAAAACTTCAGCGGCTTTTTCGTGAGAAGATTTCCAGTCAGTAAGATCATGAAAGCACGAACTACGACGTGAACCTTACCGCAGGTCACAAGTAATTTTTTAGACGAAAGCATTTTAATGTCCCTAAAATTCTGAGCGAAGGTGGAGTGCACTGCACGTTTCAACTAGGGGTTGGTCAATTTGGAACTTTTATTCTTCTCCTGCTAGTTTCTATCAACCGAAAGAATCCAGTTTAGAACAGAATTCCAGTTCACACATCCTTTTGTGTATCCACTCTCCTTTGATGTGCTCTGGCTTACGGCAACTTGCTGAGTTTTGTGCTTTTCCATGGTGTGTCTTCCTTTGTCTCAATCTGCTCGAGCTTAACTAATTGTTAAGTAAATAGTCTGATATAATGGAAATACAGATAGCACAAGATTCTAATAGAATGAGTTTTACTGGGAAATCAGTTGACCCTGTAATATTTACTCAATTATTCATTTATTTATTTATTTATTCTATTTGCTTCACATATTTTTAAAGCGACTTTTTTGTTGTTCATTATATTTGTTTATCAAATTTATGTTACTGTTATTGTATTTATTATTTAGTTATTGGTTTCGTCCGTAAAAGCTAGCCGGTCAGGAGGAAATATCGGTAGCTTCATTGTTGCTATTATTCAAAGCCATCCAGAACCATTACAAACATTGTCTATCAGAGCTGGAAACACTTCCCACATTCCCAAATGTTCCTTTTCCTCCTCCTTTCAATTTTGCATTTCATTATTTCCTTGCTGAATGCTTTGTGATGTCGCCCTTTGAGAAGATCTTCCATAACTCGCTGAAATCCCGACATCGATCCATTTAGTACATACATCATGTTTACAGGCGGGAGCACTCTGTCCTTCCAGGGTCAAGCAACTCGACCTTGTTACTGGTTCTAGTGCGACATCAGCGAAAGGTTTAGAGATCTCCCTCGCTGCTGACCTGACCGGCAATGGCGGTTGTTCGCCGCCGTTAGCGCGGCCGCTAATCAGCACATCGTCTGCGTGTTCGCGCGAAATTTCATCATGTTATGGTAATCGACGTATTTAGTGGGCATTTCCCTTTGAATTACATCCGAAAATGGGCTAGGTAAAGATTTGGTGCAGTTGAAGAATTAGCAAGTGCTCTTTTTGAATCGCTCGCGAAACACCTTGGATTCAGAGGAGAAGGTGGTTTTATGGGTTACAGTAATAAGTGTTTCTCCTATTGCACCAGTTCCCCGATAGCTTCCAATATTGCTAGGCTATTGCCGCCGGTGTGTTCCTCCTGGGGTACAGAATCGCCGATGAAAAACTCGTCTTCGAGAGTCATTGTAGTGCCAAATCGGGAAGGGTGGTCGCACTGTGAATGAGCCAGCCGGCTACGGCGAGAAACGTCTTGACGTCTCAGAACGAGTTCGAGACGTCAAGTGCAGAAAATTGCACGTATCCAAATCGCAGCTGACCATTTGTACGATCCACAAAAGAACGTGGTCAAGAAAAGAGCCCTGCTCCGGGAACGCCGGCAGCTGTTGAATGTAAGAAGAATTGAAAGCAGCGATCAGGATCTGGCGAGAAACCGCATTCGGTAAGAGCGCTTTCGATTTTCGACCCCACATATAATAGCTATCGCTATAAACTAGACGGTAATGGCGCCTTACCGGACTACTACGCGCATGGATTGCTTTGAAGAATCGTTTGAGTACAAAAATTGAAGAAAAGAAGGGTTCTTGAAGATGGCTGAACAGTTACAAACTAGCCGGACGTCCACTCCATAGCACTACGTCTCAAGGGGCAATGGCTCCCGGACCGATTCATGTTTTTATACCTCCAGCTAAGAAAATGCACACTTATGAACTTGGAAATATGCCACACATCGTAGAACCCACCCTATAAGGCTGGCTGTATGTTTTCTGGTATGTTATTCCTTGGAAAGTTGAAAGAGACACGAAGGAGTTCTGTCATCAAGTAACTCTTTTGTAGCCGTAGAGCATTCGTCTAGCTCTGCAATCACAGAAAGCTTTCGGTGCTTGCTCGATTTGTTCACCGCATTCGGTTGGAAGGCACCACGCTAATACAAAAAAGAGTGAAGATGAGGCCGTCTAGGAAATGTAGCGACAATAATCTATATATATCTCTGACGTAGTCCTCGTCTAGCCTCTCGCTCCAGCCTAACAAGCTTTTTTCTTTACAATCTCTTATTCGCCTTTAGAACTTGGAGCGACCGAGAACTAAAAAATAACAAAAAATTGGCTCCTCGATTGGGCTACACAATGCATTCGATAGACATTCAAACACAGTTAAATTTGAATGGATGGAATGCGTGGCGCGTCCTGAGGGGGTGCGCTCTCTCTTTCTCCTCCCCTCCAATATTACAAGAGTGGTACTATTCAACTTTTCGATATCGCTCCTGCTCTGCATTTTCTAATCTAGCTATTAGGTACCGGATATCTTAGTGTCGTTTTTTCACCACGAGTTTCGGACCATCCAATATTTTAATTCGGAGGTCGGGGAGTGAAACAGCGTACCGGTCGAATGACTCATTAGCACTTCCCCATTAACCAGTATGAGTGAAAACCTCGTACATAAATCAGGTTTTGTCGAAAGAGCAGTCGTTTGTATCATCGACAAATTCATACCTCTCACTTGCTAATAAGTAGCCTGGACGTTCACGTACTAGTAACTATATGAAAGATTGAAACTTACCAGCTCAACTGGACAATTTTTCCCGGAGTCTTTTTTGCCACATAGGGTCAAAAACGCACCCTTTTTGAGCACACGTGAGTAGCAGATGAGCACATTTATTAGAATTTCTTGTGCAATCAACTTCGTTAAAGCGTTTGTGCATCATCGATCAGTCACTGCTAAGGTGTCCTACCATTTCAGCACAAGACTGGTGCAGCCCCGTCTCGACTGATTTAACTAGGGCCACCTTTTTGACGACGATGCGGGCATCACTTCGAAAGACTTCACTGTCTTTTGAGAAAACTGTGGAAAAACCGATGAGCAGAGTATTCCTCATCAAATACAATTTTGTTGGTGGGCGGAATTTCCAGCTCTCAGCAAGAATTTTGAAGCATTTGGTACACACATGCGAATTTGCACACTGGACCCAGGAATTTTCAAAAAAAGTATAAAAATTGGGGAAAGTTAAATTGTGAACCAACAATAGAAAACAATAAGCAACATATTTCGCAGTATTAATGAGCAAAAAGGACTTTCTGAGATATTGATTTTCCATAGTAATCGGCCCCAAAACTTCCTGAACTCAGAAAAGCGACACTAAGATATCCGGTACCTAATACAATGTGCTATGCACGCTTATACAACGAACATCTCCGAATTTTGCTTACATATTGTGTATGTGTAGGTAAAATCCCCTCATCTATACGTCCTTCCTATACTACACTTTCATCTTCAAGAACCTACCTAAAAAGAAGCACAAGACTCTTTCATAAAAGATAAAGAATAGAGAAAAAACATTCCGTGATCAATCCCTTTTGGAAGCACGCACTCTATCTTCCATGTACATTCTTAGTGGCATTTACGCGCGGTGGCGTTTGAATGCGATGTGGCCTATACAATGACTTGCGGGGGCCAGCCGATGTACAAGTCAGTGTTTTTATCCTCCCAGACAAGTCTGGTACCAATTAACCGACCCCGGAGGGATGGAAGGCTTGGTTGGCCCGGGCGACTCACGACCCAGGATTTGATCCCGGACCGCTCGCGTGGTGAGCGCGCCACTTGTCACTACACCACTTCCGCCCTTCTAGAATCGACTTCATATTCCCTTAAATTACGTTAAGGTCAAAGAATTTCTATAATCTGGGCGTCGCTAATTGGTCGCGTTTCCTTTCGAAATCACGCTGGGTCTTCTCGAGAGAAGACTGATGATGCTTTCGAACGGGCAATTACCTGCATAACAGATGAGGACGTGCGGCTCTTTGAGATCAATTAGAGTGTCCGCGCCCGGAACGACGAAAGGGCTCCAACAATACTGAAAAGGCAAATGAAGAGGAAATCCTCACGTCACTGAACTGGTGATCAGATTCACCAAAAACCTGCGCAAAGAGTTAGAAAAATGCTTAATTGTACTCGGCCTGTATTACTAGGTGCTTCTACCAGCGCAGCAACTCGTACGGATAGGGTAGCTCATTTTTTAAAACGTGAAGAAAGTCAGGGGCGGGTGAATCAGATCCTTTGGCGAAAGGTAGTCGGAAATGTTAGCAGAGATTTTAGTGGTAAGCCTCGGGTAAAAACTTGAAAAAAGCGCTTCGTAGGACGACATGAGCTGCGAGACCGGCCTGAATATGGCAAAGCTAAAGCACAGAACTCCTTGGGAACCTTGAACAATCGAGGCCTTAACCTTCAATACTCGGATGTTACGATGCGAGCAGGTGCAAAAGACAGAACAAGCGAAAGCATCACCGTTCGAGAGAGCACGCCAATATCGAGGTGAGTAGGAAGCGTTGCAATGGGGGGTCGATGGTTGCAGGCCCGTAAGCATTAGCGCCCTAACCGCGCAACTTTTGCGGTGAAGCTGGAGTGATCTAGGTAGGGACCTCAAATTCCTCCGTCCCTTCCACAAGTTGTCGCGTCCGGTTGCCTGTTGAATGCACTGAACCAAAATGCCTTACCTTACTACGTCCTTATCATCTGCATTTGATTAGGGCGGTCTTTTCTGTTACTGAATTCTAATACGTTTTCCTTTTTAGCGTTGCAGTTTCTCCTCGAGTACCTGACACGCTGGGAAAGGAGCAACCTGCGCAGCGCAAGCGGTAGAATTAGAGGCCAGGTCAGGATTGCTGTTGGGTCGTAGATTTTCCTAGCAGTGCTGTGGCTAGAGCGGATATCAGATGGCACCAAAACCTACTGTTGTGACCTTCCTACGGAGCACAAATTACTCGCGCATCCCGGAACCTTTATTTCAAATTGCGTTTTCAATCCAGTAATCAGACATGCATATGCAGTGGGAAGCTCTGCAATACAGAAAGCCATAGCCTAGAAGAATTTGGGGTTAGCGTCCCAGTTCGGCTTGTCTAGGCGCCACATTGCCCTAAAAGGTCCGCAGAACAAACTGGCTGGTTTCCATCCCATTGGAAGTGCTTGATTTGGCCATCTTATGAAAACACTGATCCGATGAGCGATAAGACATTGCAAAACAACCTATCGACTCGTCATTCTAATGCGTCTATGATTTTGAATCGATTCCTTGTAGTTGGCCTCGGGCAGGAGGACTGATCAACAATTGCATCTACCAACTGGTAAACAGTAAACATTCAAACTTGTCTCCTCCCTTTGCAAATGTTGGCCGCGCCTATCATATGCGCAGCATTGAGATCCAGATTCAGATCTGATTATCACGGAAACAAATGTTGCTATCGTACTCGTGCCATTCGGTGGGGATTAAGAACGCGCCTATGCACTCGCACGTGATAATGGGTGCAGCTAAGCGGCGTCGTTCTAAATCTCTTCAATTATCTGCATAATTACTCATCACGCCATTGGAATAGATCCAGTGGTCTCACTCGTGTGGGAAGAAGCCCATTATCCATTGACGGTACGTTACACCTGAGTGGATGTTGGAATTTCCCTATCTGGGCGAGGAGACATTTAAGAATTTTTATGAATGGCAATGATCACAGCCATCTGATTTCCAATTCTGCCTTCGTGAACTAGTTTGAATTGCTTGAAAAAAATAAGCAAGAAACGAGCCAATCTCAGATCGCCCTACTGATAAACCTCGAGGTAGGAGGTGGTTATGCTGGTTCAACGCCCAAAATGTCCTCCGCCTCTCTGGCACCTTTATCCGGACACGACGGACATTAGGCGCTCTGATGATAAGCAGTCAACAGTAATTGGCTCCTCTGGAAAGCACCACCCAGTTAGGTTCCATTTTTTTTTCCATTTCGTTTTGTCGAGATTGTGAAAGAAATCGAAGACGTTGTTGCACTCTTGTGTCCTTGTTGCTCTTTCTTGGTAAAGAGACAGACTTAACTGTGTAATCTCAAGTAGCCAGATGTCAAAGAACTTTCGGCGCAGTTGCGAAGATACGGGGGCATTGTGATGACAGTGCATGAGAAATCGCGTAAAACATCTCCTTTTTGTTAGAATCGGAACTCAGCCCCAGGCAGGAGATTAGAAACTTAACGGAGCATGAGCGATTTATATTTTCCCAGACGTTTGTGCTCTTCCTAGTTTAAGTCCGTAGTGCGATAGACCGAGTTTGCCCAAACGACCCTCCAAATGCATTCGGTGATATTCTACCAATCAAGCCTTCTTAGCCTACCTTTCGAAGTTTCTGGCTTACTGCCTTCCCCGCTCCCTCCACCATCTCAAAACGCTAACCTGGGGCGCTTACCTGACCCAAACTGCTACCCAAACTATGCAATCTCCTCTTCGAAAAATCCAATTCCAACCACTACACCTAAGCGCCAAACTCGAACCGCTGCGCAACCTCGACAATAAAGACCTGCTGTAAGAACCACAAATGGTCGCACTGCCTCCAGCACCGCACTACTTCCAATGCTCAACTCATTACATCTATAGGAATGCTCAGGCTATCCAACGTCTTAACGTAGTTCCAAAAGTGATTTAGCTTTTCAGTTCCACTTATGTTCATGTTCGTAATTACTCTATTCCATTCCTATACGAATATGAACAAGATGTCAATGATTTATTTGATGGTCGCGGCAATTATTATTTCGTACTCCAGACTCCCCAAAAGCGACAGAAATGCAATGGTTCTACATGATCGAGTCCTTGGTCGGCGTCACATTGACGTTCCTCCTATTAATGAGTCGAGGAAGTGGTCGATCTGATAAAGCCATCGTTTCATTTCACAAAAACCCTTCTGAACACCTGTTACCGATTATAATCTCCCGGCTAGAAAAACACATCTACTATTATGCATTCATCAAGCATATGGATCATGAATAAAACATTGGGCTGGATTGGAGCCGGCACTGATCTCACGCGTTTGCATCGTCTGGGATAGCGAAGAAATGGAGCAAAGGAAAGCTGATGAAAAGGAAAAAAACAAAAAACGACGAGGCAGTGAATGGAAAGGTGTTGCAGCAGTATTGATGCATAACAGACCGTTATGCCAGTGGTGCACCAAACGGCCATTTGAAGGAGAAACGCCATACTCACCCTCCTTTCAAAAACGAGAAGAGCGTCGGGTGCAGACCATACACCACAAGTGACGACGGCCTCCAAGTAAATCTGGTTAGTAGTGGTTCATAGTGATTTTGGTAAATGATAGTTGTAATTAGTGACAACTGATAGAATACAACTGCAACAGGCTAATCATTTCATTGGCAGAAAACATTTACATTTTGTGGAGGCCGTCGTCACTTGTGGTGTATGGTCTGCACCCGACGCTCTTCTCGTTTTTTGAAAGAAAGTATGATTTTGTGAACATTTTTCACCTTTGCAGTGGAGTACCTTTCTAACAACGTGTCAATAATTCAACGTGTTAATAATTACCTCCCAGAGGTAAGCTACTAACGATAAGTATGGTCGAGAAAAGCACGGAAAGGTGCAGGAAAAGTGTGGTGTGTAAAAGGTGAAAAGATACACAGAATACGCACTGGATCAAATTGTAATTTGAATAGTGAGGCTTACTATCAGTTTTTTTCGTGCTTAATTTAGCACCGCTGGCAGATAAGATCGATGAAGTGAATAATGTTGGTTCTGAGTTACAGTCGATTTGAAACAAAAATATGTTCATGAAAGAGGAAAATGAGTAGTGGAGGGTTAAGAGGACTGTCCAGGTACACAACAGGTGGTGCATTTGTAGTAGAAGGAGCGCTAACGACGGTGTATTAAGGTGCCAAAGTGTCTCAAAAGCCTCCTGGTTCTCGAACACGCCTAGCACCGGCATGTCGAAGGAATCAACAGCAATGAAGTGAAATCACCAGTGTCACTTTTCGATTTCCTTTCTATGTGCATGCTGCACCGGCCATCGAAGCAGCAGATATTCATCGGTCGCTGTTGACATCATGTAGCGCTCAACTTCACCCGACCACCATATTATCGATGAACTCTTCCACTTCCAGAATCATGCGCGAAGTGAGAGGTTCTGTTACTCGGGTTTTTCTCCGATTTCGCTCGGTTTTTGCTAGATGGCGCATCATATTGGCTTTGGGTTTCACATTCGCGTGTCAGCTTGTGCCGAGAGTACTCTAGCGACAGTTGTGATCTAGCTACGGCTGGCCAAGTGGCGTCGCGTCATTAATTATTACTGATGCATTCTTCTGGATAAGTGATAGTCATATTAGGTTGACTGAAAAACCGCACGGAGCCCTGTTGTTTTTGGTGACCTTAACCATTGCTATTCTTCAATAATCTCTGAAGAGAGAACAAGTTTTCAAAACGCGTCAATATATAAGCTATGGGGCCTATGGGGCTAAGGATGTTCCAGGACCTTGCCTCTTGTATGTCTAGGGTCAGCATATCTCTTCTGAGACTTCAGAATTCCTGAGACTTCAGACTTTCTAATTTCTAGTAAATTTCTACTTCTTTTTTTTCTCTCTCTCTCTTTCTCTATGGAGACACATCATGTTTGAGGTCTTCTACAGGCCTCACTAATCCAATCGGTCACAGGGTGTTTTATTTCAGTGGAAAAGGGGCAGTATGACTAGGGAGTTCCTAGAGAGATGAACCGAACTAAGTGAGGCTGGGTAAGAATGTGGAACATCCAGCCACAATTTTACCCTTATTTCATCGCATTGTTCACAAAATTAGCTCGTTGTCATGAGATCCAAGATTTAAAAGACAAAGCTTGCCATTGACAGTTCTCGAAAGTAACTTCGTGGAAGCTCGACCATATTCTCTTTGCAGAACTATCCTGCATATTGTTTCGCCCATTCCCAAACATGTGCCCAGCATATGGCCCAGTTTTAACGCGACTCGCGACCTGCACTTATCGTAATATAGCCGCGTAGTAGTGCGTCGTTAATGAGGGACTGGTTCGAGGCGATTTTGTGGCGGTTAGATCTGCAGTGGTAAGGACTTGACATGAGTGTAACTTCGGAAGTTCGATAAGCAGCTGGCGGAGACGTTATGAATGTTAACATGAACGGAATAAAGGTTGAAAATTGTCGTCGATAGTTGCATCTTTTAACCCTCAGTAGGAAGACGCACCCCAGGCAGAAGTCGTGTGAACGATTCTTCCAGTCTGTAGGATAGAACCCTAGAGGACAATCACAGATGTGGCATTCCGTGCACGGAAATCACCCGACAAGAGCGCTAGGGCCTTGCAAAGTAAGCTGCTGCAGCTGCAGACTTTTTTCTCTTATCAGGCTGTTGTCTGGCGCTCATCTGTTGCGCTCTCTCGCCTCATACTCTCCTCTCCGCGCTTAGTCTCTTGTTACGTTAGCACAGCTGACTGCGAAGGAGAGCAATAAGAAAGGAAGTAAGGAGTACATTCAAGCTCAAAATAAGGAAACTTAGTGGTCCGTTTCGCCCTTACCCTAGGCGTTTTCGAGGAATCTTCTCCTTTTCCCCTTACTGCCGGCCAATTTCGCACCAACACATTCGCATTCATCTGCGAAAACAAACCCTTAGATCCGGGGCATGCCTTTGAGCTCAAAATGGTCAACGTCTATCACTACTTCTTAGATGCGCCATGCATTTGACTTCCATCCATTGGCACGTAGAGGCATTTGAATGCGTATTTGACAACTGCACTCGCATGGAAAAGTTGTGATTCTACAGTATTATAAGACTCTGCTAGTATGTACTAACCATATCAATTACCAAGGATTGACATTTTGAGAACGAAACAGTTTTTGTTCTCGTTGAACGATCATAGTAGTGCTTTCGTATCTGGGATCACTTTCGAATGGATCCTAGCCATTATTAGCAACTAGTTGTAATGTTTGTAATTGTAGACGCAGTATTTGGAGGTCAATAGCGAGCGATTTTAATTCGTGATACCTATGGTGGAATACAATACGAGTTCTTTGGTGGGTAGACGTAATTACTCGGCTGAGAAAACGTCGATCTCTCGAAGGCTAATCGTGTCACTTGAGGTCGTCGCTACCATTTACAATAATTTGTCTTGATTTGCTTAAAAGAGATTAAGAACGAAATAGCCCAATCCGTTGAAAACGTGGATGTTAGTCCAGTCAGCTTGGATTGTTATCCCTTCAAACAAATACGATAGTAGATTAGCACTGACACTGACCGCGCTCTCTTAAG
>MU891907.1:0-17935 GCA_036418205.1 Ostertagia ostertagi
CAGATACTGAACTCTTTCTAGGAACTCGTCGACAGGCAATTTTTTCTCCAAACTTTTATTGTAAGCCTTTAGCAGTCAATCCACCCAAGTGGTCACCCTTTTACTAACATAGGTTCAGTTTGAAGACATTGGTTCTCTTCAGAAGCATATGTACGTGAGTCACATATGGACACTACTGCAGTGGACTCTTCTGCTCTGAGGTGCGCCATGCACTCGTTTGTGGTTAGTAGTTGAAGAAGCGCTCGGAAGTTATGCCTCTCTCCTACGTATTGCGACGTTGACCCTTGCAAATACGACCCCCCCCCCTTTTCGGTCGGCCGAATACGACCCCCTCGTTGGACTTTGTCCAACGGACGGTTGACCCTGTGCACAAGTGGGATCGGCTGGGCTACGGAGCTGCGAACATCTTACTCTGCGGAACGCTGATCTAACTGTCACTTTTTCGAGAACCCAATCGCTCTTAGAGAGAGAAATGCTTCAAAACCCAACATGATGCTAACGACCTTCCCTCAGTTCATCGCCTCCAGAGCTCCAGCATTCTGAACAAACGTACCCAGAAACGGCTTCTTATAGCGAAAGGTTCGCGCATTCGAATGGTTTTTATCAACTTGAAAGGTTTGGTTTAAGCCGAGATACATGCATTTGAAATTCGGGGTCGAAAAACGACGGAACTTTCTACGGGGGGACTAAAACTCTCTGTATTGTGCATCGAGTTGCCCCTCTCTGTTTTGTGCATTGAGTTGCCCTTGGGTCATTCTCTATGTCAAGCGGAATTCAAAATTCGCGACGATAATTATAATAGAATGCATGGCGCATCTACATCCAGTACACTGATCGTTTATTTCAAGTGACCTCCTACGGCAGCAATTCAGCTTAAGCAGGGCCACAAATTTGATGCCGAGTTCTTCAATGATTCTTGCAATAAGTGATCCTTCCAAGAAAGCCTTGGAAGGGTTCATGCTTTGCTGCTACCCCTTAATCTGTCGTTTCGAGAACTGTAGCCCACTTCCTGTTAATTTCTGGGCGTCCACACATCATCTATGTCGGGTTTGATTCAGCAAAATTCTGGCATATCGTAATAACTTCCAATCGCTCCATGTTCCAATTCCGGGAGTATGGACGGATAGAGAACGAGGGCCCACCCTTTTCAAAGTGACCTGCATGTTTCTAAGCGTCTACGCCGTAAACTCGTCCAAAATCGACAAGCAAAATAAGCGATCATTCTCAGGTTTAACGGAATTTCGCTTCACTTTCCTCTGTTCGCTTTCGTCAGCACTGACTCTGACGATATTGTGACCAATTTTTAACTTTACCGCACTCTTGCCTTGAGGAGCTACGGGACTTCCTCGCTTCTAGCGAGATTCGGGCTGCGTACTGAACTGAGGTTTTTCACAGCCACGTAGTTTCTAGTGAAAGATACTACACCTTTTATGGATTTTGGTTGGCAACTTGGTCTAAAGTCGTATTTTGAATTATAGTCAAAGCTAGTGATTGAAAAAAAACTTACCATAACGAGCAACATTCGCTGCGCATTATTGGCACGAACGAAAAACGAAAACTTTATTCGCAAAACATGAACTTATAAGCATGGATTCCTAGGCTTAACGTACGTGAATTTATGATATGGATGTATCGTGAAAGTATGGCTGCGATGATGCTGATGGAGAGCCTTGGTAGTTTGTTCGTTAGTTGGTAGGTGGCGCTGCGTGCTTGACCTTGTCTCGGCTGAGTGCTTATCCTCCTACAAGCATTCAATGAATATTAGGTTACACAAATGGCACAAGGGAATGAAATACTATCCCCACCTCCTGCCTTTCTTCTCTTAACTTTTTCCTCTTCTTCAAATATTTTCTGCCGAATATTACTCCAAGAATGATGACAATCAAATGAGGGGGTAGGATGAATAATAGTAGCAAGGTTTTCCGAACTCTTGAACAGGTTTATTTAGTTTATCCTTTCTTTCTATGTGCTTCCTAAAAGCTTTCCTTGGTCTAATCTTGTGGCTTAACTTAGAATCGATACTAGCGTAGAAAGCGAGGTCAGTGGACGATTTGCAGGAGGAAAATCAAGAAGTCAAATAAAAGAAAGGTAAGGTTAACCACTTAAGAACATTCTGGCCTTAAAATATAATCAGAATATGTTGGATGAGCGAACTGTACAGAAACTGAAGGTGCATATGAAGTGCGTCTGGCACCAATGAACGGAGGAAAGGAAACTATCGAAAAGACTTTCGCTATGTGCTAGCCGTGCCTCTGTTCAGGCTAGGATTACGTATGTGCAACAGTGAATGCTTGCTACGCTTTATGCGGCACAATTTCACGAATTAAAGAACTAAATTGTGTGGGGTAGAAGCCGGCGTCCTAAGCCGTCGTGTGCACGTCGTCGCCAACACGGCAACGTGCTTTAAAGGCAGCGATCACGATAAAGGGAGGGGAAGCATATGCACCGTGCGAAGCAGTTACATAGCTGCCAAGGGAGCGAGGTGTGGCCCTTCTAGGTTTTGGCATGGGTACCGCCAGACGCGTCACGGTGAACTGTTCACACGTATGCTTTCTTTGCTGGTCACCTGTTCATGAGCGAAAACCAACGCCCAAAAAAGGGGGTCCCGTTTTGCGTTTTCTCAACGGATTTCTCCGCTTTTTTCGCCACTGGCGTACCAGTGAGCACCGCCAGTCTCCTATAAACCCTTCTTCAATCTATCGCAATCACTGCCTTTGAAATCCTGAAAAAAGTGGCCGCAACGGCACTTTGTTAGCCGTAGTGGATCCATTCCTGTTCTGTTTAGGAACGTAGCAATCATCTGCTATCGCGGTTGTTCGTGATCCACCACTTCCTCTTTTTGAGACAGTAGTGGCTGTGGTTCATATCGCTCCCCATGCACGTAAAGCAATGCTGTGACCAAAACCAAATTCCTGGGTTACACTCGTAGCATGTCTTCCTTCTTCCATCATCAAATCCCATTAGGTTCACATAAGTTATGCTATTTTCCACCTCGTCCTTGGGTTTTGCTTACCAGCGTATGCAGTAGCAAACTGTTTGCGCAAACCCATCCATACGACACGACTGTCTTCACATTCAACGCTTAACCCTACTTCTAAGGTTGTCGCAGCCTTATATCACGCTGGCCCTGGTTAGATTATACGAGGGCCATTTGATGTTGTGATATTTCATTTGTATGTCTCTGCATGAGGTTTTATTGCAGAGTTTTCCGGGTAGAGCTGATAGATTGTACTACTTTTCTGATTGGCATTTCGTTGAACTTTATATATCGCCTTACCTTTGACAAATGTACTCGTTCCTCTGACAGCGAAAGTAACTTTGCCATCGCTTATGCTCTTTATGTGTTGCTTCACATCCTTTTGAACATCTGACGTTTCCTCCGTCCTAACATAAACATTGCCATGAATTTTTCTGATCGCGTCCAGCCCTTTCAGAGCAAAATTGTTGTTGTCAACAATTTCTAGACTGGGTTCTGAAAATGTTAGTGTACATCTATCATTAGACTTCTGAATAGTTCTGTGTTGTACTGTACTTCAGGAGGAAAAGAGTGATAAATAGTAGACAGTATGCGAACCTTATCGACCTGGGTATACTTACTTTTATTGTCAGAAGAGCGAATTTCTTCCAAATTCGGTAAAAAAGATAAATCAGGGATACCACTATTGTTGCCAACAATGAGGCGTCCATTTATCTTTTCGATTTGAGCCAACTTCTCAGAGTTTTTCGGCATTCCTGCAATGGAAGTTTGAACTTGCGTACTTTTATAAGTTCCAATACATACTTATATGGTTTCATTCCACATACATGTATTGAGAAAAAAGGAATTTCTTCGCTTATTCAAGTGAAAACTTTGTGTTGATATATAGTACAAACTTGTGCTAATAAGTAACAGCCATTCATTTTAGTTTTTTTAAATGTGGTAGAACACGGGTACTGAGGAAGTTTCGAGGAGCAGTTCATGTATATCCGAGACGAAATGCGGTTTCCTGCACCCGGCTCATGTTAATAGAATAACGACCGTCAGTTATGTCACAACATAATCTCCCCATACAGGTCCAGGTAAACACATTAGAAACCAAAACTAACCTTTAAGCTCTTTAATAATCAAGTCGCCATCGATAATGTGGCAAGATTTGTCGATTCCAGCGAGATATTGTGCACTTACAACTCCTCCTCCGCAACGAGTCACTTAACGCGTGAACTCAACAACAAAAGATGGTTGTATGCGGTGAGTCTCACCTTATTTTTTTCGTGGTAAGTTACGACTTTTTTGTAGGATTTTAAATGGAGAACGACCGAGCTTCTTACCCAGTTTTGGCTAGGACCTACCCGTTTGAAAGCATGTGAGCTCACTGCAGTAGCAATGCAACATCTTCAAATTGTGGTAGCGCTTAATAGCGACGACGTCTCCCCTGACCCGACCATCTCCCCTGACCCGACCATCTCACCTGACCCAGTGTCCGTTGTTGCGTGGTAATAAGACTTTTTGGCGCTCAATTGGTGCAACAACAGGACGCGTGTTAGAATCCCTTTCAAAGCCCACGACGAAAATAAGTGGAATAATACGAAACATTTTCAGGGTTCAGATTCAGAACAGATTCTCCATCACTGATTCGCTGCCAACTCCGGCGAAACGGTTTGCCTCCCCCATTCGAACATTTTCAAACGAACATGAATGATTTCATTGTAATCCGAGCTGTTACTGTGAAGGGCGAAGCAAGTAGTGCCTTACAGAAGGTTCACTTCAGTGGCCTTTACTACCCGGGAAAGGCTGCGCCGTAAATAAGGAATGTAGGCGAACGAGGATGTGCAATGATGCGTACAAACAGTCTGAGGGGTGGAAGAAAGGCATCCTTTGTGGCAGAATATTCTAGAAAAATATCAGTCTATAAGCAGGAGCACACCTTTCTTCACTGTTACCCCGCCTTGTCATCTCCCATCACCGTCGAAGCTCAGGAGACTACCTTAACACGTTGCGCACGTGCTTTTGCACCTCATTCGGCGACAGAGCGATTTTGCTGAGCGGCAGCGCCGCCACACCAAATCCATGGATTTAATGTTGTAAATTCGCAATACGTGGATGCGATAGGGAAATTTCTACTTAGTTTAGTGGTTCCAAATTAATTTGGACGTGGTTGTTTCAGTAAAAACACATATCTTCCCATACGAATAGGTTTGTATTCACTTCTGTTATTCCTTTTTATCAACATGTCTACGTTATTGAAAAGAAAACGAGGAATGAATTGAACAGACATATCGGTAAGGTCTGGAAAATGTCTGCCAGTCTAAGGAATATTTGACCTTTCTGTGAGCCATGTGGTTTTTAAGTATGCTAATGTATGACCTATAGAATGAGTACAAAGACCTTAGGAATAAGTCGCACAAGCGCAAGAAAAAGGGATGACTTGGGTGGGACGCGTTACCGCGTCACAATGTCCCACGAGGTGCGCAAAGTGGGACGCGTTACCGCGTCACGCTGTCGTCAACGTGTTAACTTTTGTTTTTTTTTTATATTTTTTTTTTTTTTTTTTTACACCAACCTACAGTTGCTGCACAATTTCTACAATCGATTCACTGCTTAATTGTTTTCTAGGGATATTAGCCCTGAGCATGCGACCAATCGCAACTAGCATTGCAGAACACCTGTAAATAGCCCACAATCCGTCGCGGACCGCTTTGAGCTCGACTCGCTGCTCCATGTTTCGATACGTTTCGCGTTAGAGGGCTATTTCAAGTCTTCTTCCTTATAAAATGACAAGCGTTTTCCTCTCTCTATGAGTTGGGCCGTCTTTGTTTTGGGTTTGAATGTAGCAATGTACGATTTGATCCATTTTTGAGGCAAGGTTATCTTTTTACTCAGAGAACTTCTTTTCATGTTAATGATATCTTGGGTGACAGTAGGGAGAGTGATAAGATTTATACAAATTGACGAGCGCGATGGAGTGGAGGCGACGAGGGGCAGAAACAAGAGCGCAAGACTGTGTATTGCATCAAATGAACCACTAGTTACATGTACTCATCCCTCCTCCAGCGTACCCACTAAACGAATTCTCGGGCGCTCCACAAAGTATCGGAGCGGTTTGCGTAGGTAACGGAAGTGCAGGGTAACCCGCTTAAAACTCTGAAAATCAGCTAGTGTGGAAACTTCACTTTCCCTTGTGCTTCTGTCACGACTCGTGCCCATTACCTTCTGTACCATGTCAAACTCCCACTTCTACGTGACCATCCACTTCGGCAAGGCTTGCCCACCCCTCGAATGGAATTTGGAACTATAGTGTATGAAGGGAAAAAAGAAATTCTGTGACATGAGGGGGTGGAGTATTTTCGATGGCCATACGCTTCGGTAAAGGCGACGAGTTTCCATTTTAAAAATTATAAGGTAGAAGCGATGTTTAACTCACAGCATTTTTTATCCCACAGCAGTTTGGTGTCTACCTCGCTTCAATTTTCTTTCTTATGGTCCGGCAGGTGTGACCAGAAAACTTGTATTTGTTGTAAGCGCGAACCAAAAATGTGGTTTGGGGCCGGTAACAGTCAGCTTTGAAATTTCAGAGATGTATCTTAGTTTGCGATTATTCACTATTCTTATCACGCGAGCTGAAACAAAGGAAATTCTTAGTGATATTTTGTTCTAGACACTGTGTAATACGAAAAAAACAGCAGCTCACGCTGCCATCCATAAACAGTGATTCTTTGTGGGAATTTCAAATCAAGATCCTCTAGCTCTTCTGCGGTTACGGTTCCGTAAACCTTGTTGACCTTACTCCACACGTCTCTCATGTATGTGTCTCTTGGATACGGTACATCGCCGACTAGTGTTGTGCAATCCTTGCGTCTCAGAGCCATTTCCATTGTGCAATCTGAAGAAAAAGTCTCTTTAAATTGTAGATAGAAAAGCGACGAAGATAATCGTATTCGCCTCAAACCAGGAAGTGAAATGAACTTCAGGTGGGAAGATCGCGCTATGTTCTGCAGTTCGAGCTTCACATAAGAAAACGGAAAATTTTGTTCGTTCATTTCGTCCAATGATTTTTGCATTCACAATTTCTCAATTTGCCCAAAAAAGTTTGTTTCATGAGTAAATATGGTTCCAAGCGAACGCTACTGAATCAGCAACATGTGGAAAACAAACGCTTTGAGCCAATGCGGCTCAAGGATTCAAAGTGAAAAAGTACGAGACAAGAAAGTTTCACCGAGTATATATCCTGTGTAAAGCGTATCTCGGTCAAGGGTGGAATGGTGCAGTGCTAGTGGCGTTACACCATCTTCCACCCTCTACCGAGATAAGATTTCTGCTTGTGCTTACCAAGTGGCCAGCTGGGAGATCAAATTCTCTGTGTCTGGGAGGATTAAAGCATTGACCTTTTCATCAGCTTTCTCCGCAGGTCATCATATAACTCAAATGGCGAAAAATGCTTTCTGAATGGAAATAAAATGCGTGGCACAGTCTCAAAGTGGAGCTTGATCGTTGTATGCTTTCTCCTTCATCATTTTGAATCCCGCATCAAAGGCTTGAGTCACTAGCCAGGATAGGTGGCCGACTGTAGGTAAGAAAAGGAGTATCAATTGGCTACCTGTAGCCTACAAATATATAAGTGTCATATTATTATTTAGTGCGCTGTATTACTATTGGGTTAATGCAAAATTACCGTGGATTTTTTGCGCTTTTCGAAAAGATTTGCGTTCTAATTAAGTTCATTTTTCATGAGAGTATTCTTCTCTTTTTCGTAAACAGAAATGATTACCGAAAATCGTCCTCATATTCGCTACATATGCTCTACCAGTTCGGGAAAGAATGGAAGGCGGCAGAGTTCTTTTGCGATATCAACGATCTTTTGAGCCATATGTAGCCAAGGCCAATATTTACGCCGGGGCTTCTACAGACCACCACTTCGATCAGTCGTTGGAAAACTGGCAACGAACAAAATTTACGAGGAGCTGGAAGACTTGGTGGCCGATTTAGAGCGTGGATCTTCGCCAAAGATCGTGACTTCTCCACCCGTGTAATCGACCTACTGCAAAGCAAATGTGAAGCATTATTGGGGGATGGCGAATACGCCTTCGGAATTTAATATTCAAATATGTTTTTGTTAAATATCTTTTATCTTTTCGCTGAATCAAATTTGTTTGAAAAAATGCGCAATAATTATGCATCAACCGAATACTGAAACATGGTTAAGATCACGTGAAACTAACCGTGTGCGGTACCGACGTCCACCTTGAATGGTGCATTGATGACTTGGTCACGACGAAGCTGTTTATTAGCTTTGATGAAAACTTCCTGAAAAAATCACGGTATTTTTTTTTCTTTTCCACTTGTAGTTTTCGCAATACCTTTTATTTTCATGTAATGGTCTTTTGATGGGGGTAGATATTTCGAAACAATATATGTAGTCATACACATCTAATAATTCGAATGCCAGCACTCCTTTCAAAATTTTTCTTCAAAGATTGTTTTATCTGACTAATACTTGCTCTAGTGTATATCGTGCTCTTAAGTTACTACATGGTCTACACCTTTCTCCTCGCCCAGTGGCAGTATTTACAACCAGCTTTTCCTAACGCTACTGCGCACATCACATGGTGGGCGAAACTCGACAAGTGTAGTACTATTTGGTATTACTTATAATTGGGCCAAGAAGCCAATAGTAGGGACCTATTAAAAATGTGCTAATGAAATGAAAAATGTGAAGATTATCCGCTATTCACTGAAGCATTCGGAATGAAACTGGAACTGGTCATGAACTTTTTGAACATTTATCATTGAAAAAATCAAAATTTCGGATAATCAGCCAAAAAGATTTTATTTGGCTAGGTATCGGCGTCGGAGGAAGTGGACAACCAATCAGCAATCTCAACCTAACCAATAAAATTCAACACTGGTCCAGGTTCAGATAGTTGAACGGCTCAACATCCTCTGCTTCTCTGAGCGAAAGCTTAGCAATGGAACATGTTCACTTGCTATATCCTGGTTTGGTTCAATTGAGAGTGGGTGCACACTCAACTGTCGCTACTTTTATATCAGTACGGTTTTTGCCTTTTAATCACTTCTCTCACCCAACATCAGCATCGCCGCTATTTAACCAGTTTTGCTTCGCCCGCTATCGCGCGCATCACACGGCAGGCTTTAGCGAAACTGGAGGACCCATGGAATATCAGCATGAGATACTCCATTAACCATCTCACTATTGACTGTGTTAGACCCTCCACAGTTTCACTGAAGCTCATCGAGAATACGCGTGATAACGTCTGAGCTGAACTGGTATATTGATCACAACTCTGTAAACATCCAGCATTTTTCTTGAATTAAGATAATTTAGCGGTGAATAGGATTGCTGTCAGTCTCAAAATCAAAACGAAATATGCCTATTTACATAAGTGAGGAGCTAATGCTTATCATTCATTTACATTCACCATTATTTAGAACCCCGAAAGGATTAGCGGTTTAATGAGTTTGGGTTTTCTTAATAGTCAGAAATGAAACTTATCATTTGCTGAAGACTTGTTTAGGTTTATGCAGTCGAATTCTATTAAGTAAGCTGGTTATATCAAAACAATGTGCACGTACTACAATTTGTAAATAGGAACGCTCTAGTGTCAACGCTGCGTAACGGAATTGACGACTTCAGCGTTCTGGCGCATCTTATCAGCCCTTATCAGTTGCTATCGCTTCCAATCATGTACCACCAATGTCCCGGGACCGCCCCACATAAGACTTGTAAGTATAGACGCTCTTTACCAATATGAACGGCAAAACGAAATTGGCGATGCTCGCTTTCTAGCCCCTCTTATCAGCTATTATCAGTCGTTATCAGTTCCTATCACGTACCACTTGTGTCCCCATCCCACCCCCTATAACATATGTAAGAACCACTGCGCTATCGTTACTGTGACTCGAGCTATGAATTTCCGGTCAAACACACACACACACACACACACACACACACCAACAGACACACGCTAGCCGCTTATATATAGTAGGATTTCGCCAGTGGCTATTCGCAAGTTTAAGACAATTGCAATCAGGCGCCACTTGTCAAGCTTTTTTATCAGACCTATACCCCTCACCGTGTCTGTGTCCCGTTTGATCATATGCAATCTGTAAGAGCCAGCATTTTGATTTTACCGCGTAGGCTGCAGGGAAATCGCTAGTACGCACCTACTGTGCTTCCTAATCAGCGGCTATCGCTTGTTATTATTTTTGATCATAGACTTATCTGTGTTCCCGTCCACTCCATGCTACAAGTAGGAAGGTTTTAAGTATCGCGAAGGACGCAGCGGAATTGGTGACACTCACACTCTAGACGCCCCTTATCAGATTTTATGAGTTGTTGCTCCTTTTTTTAATCGCCTTCGTGGTCCCCGTCTCACCTCACATAAAATACACGTCTACTGCTAAACGCAAAAGATGTAGCGCAGTTAATGGCGCTTGCGTTACCTTTTGCTTCTAATGAGTAGTTGTCATTTTCGCTCGCCCACCATCAATGTTCGTATCCAGTCCCCTGTACCCCCACCATTTTGAGTGCACTTGACTCAAAAGAAGCGGCTGTTCTCACCTTCTGATCTCCACCGAATACGTTTCCGTCCACCCCTTATATCATGTCCAAAATGAATTCTGAAGACATCTGGTGCGCGTGAATTTCCGCTCAAGCACATACAACCACTTTGCGGCTTATGTATAGTAGGATAGTAACAGAATCCAGCAAACCTGTCCTTTTATATCCATATCTTTTCGCAGCTCTATCCGCTTCAGATTGGTCGTTTTCCGATAAAAACCATGAGAACGTATTTGTAAACCTGAATGTGCACTCACAACAGCTCCAGTTCTACTCACAACTGTGCCAGTTAAGATATCAAATAATATCGTACTACAGAATTTGTTGTCTGCCTTCATCATCATCACGGAGCTCAAAGGTATTCGCTCAAGCTTGTCGAGCCCAGTGAATATCATACATCCAGTGAAATTTAAAATTTGCTGAAAAAAGTGATGCAGGTTCAATGTGCGCACGGTCTCGATTGGTCTGTTCAATGATTTGATTGATGTTATGACGAGTTCATATGTCTGGTCATTGTTTACTATGAGGAACGGTAAAGATCAAATGGAACATGGGCTATTCTTACAAGTAGATTCCCACATTGATGCGACTCTCATCGGTGCATCCCTATTCAACCGCTAAACTAACATTCTCCTGCCTAACACGCTGAACAGCGGGGCCTAGTGTTTAAGCAAGTCGATAGGGTTAACGCACGGTTAAGCACTGCAAGGACGACACGCATAGGTCGCCGGGTGCATATGTTTTTCGAGGAAATGACTGTTGTCCATCCCGTATCTGGGGGCCGCCTCTCTGCTCTGCCTTAAGGTAAGTTCCATGTGCTTCAAACTTGGACCTTATCGCGGACTCCTCCTTTGATCGCATGAGTTTCGGGGTAATTCTGGAAATGGTATAGACCTGCAGCAGTCGGAGCTTTTAGAACAAGAGATTCTATAACAGAGGTCTGTTCTTCTTGATTTGGACATACTTTTTCGGCTTCAAGGATCATGATCGTATAACTTGAAGCTCCATCCTGTAAAACAAATATATCGCGACTTCACCGCGATCTTGACCAGTGTGATCGCGCGGCAAATGTGGAATAAAAGGCCGTGGGTGGCCACAGGAGGGACCGCCGTGTTTTTATTGATTGTTTTTTGTTGTATTTGTTGCTAACTAACTGTTCGCCGTTTCGTATAATAAATCTTTTATAGATTGAGTTGCGCCGTAGATAGTCTAAGGATATTTGCGCTCACACCGATTATATCCTAAGTGAATCTACCTAATATTCGGAGTATTTTTACCGCGTGGCACGAGATAAAAGGCCCACTGTTTTAATTATACTAACCATGGGATTGTGCAAGTGCTTCAAATGGCCAGAAGACTCAGCATTACATTTCATGTGTAAAGGGCTCTTCAATGCACCTTTAGGACATTAGTAGCTGAAAGCCAGTTGAGTGCGCGTGATTCGGGCAGGTCTCGTAAGGAGTGTCGTCTCGGTTCTTCAAATACCGCCTTAACTATAGGAGTCGAGTATCCTCTTAAGTTAGAAAAAAAAATAGTGTAGCGCTTGACACTCGTCTCTTCAATATGTCTGTATCTGCCACACTAGCGTAATTGTGCGCCTGCCGTTGGTCCGTTGAGCGAAATATTTCATGCTAAGCAATGTCGTACGGTTTATGCTTAGCTCTCCTCATCGTGATTTCGAATGGGTTGTTGTGGCTACTTCGCAGACCAGTTTCGGTAACTTCCTGTCGAGTCTTCTGGGAAGCAAACTTCACCGAATTTTTCATCCCACTGCACCGCATATTTATTTATCCACCATATCGACTGCGTGATTCTTCAAGGAGAAATATAGGAGGAAACGTTCAGGTGTTGCATTCTGTCTTCAAGGGGTTTTTTCGATCTTATTCGTTGCAAACACCTGTCTGCACCACGGCTCAATTATTCCGCACGAATTTGAATTCCTATAATCTACGTTGCGGTCATGGGATGGCCTTAGGCCGATGTCATAGTTTGCGAATCGAGCGATTCGCTAGCGAATCGCTCGATCCGAGCGTTGCGCCAGCGAATCGAACGTTGCACCAGCGAATCGAACTTTGCGCCAGCGAGTCGAACGATGTACCAGCGAGTCGAACTAGGTACCAGCGACTCAATAGTGGCGGGACCCAACGTTTAAAGGAAGCCCGCCACTTTCAAACAGTGTCACGTGACAGTGGACGCTGTTTGAAAGTGGCGGGACTTGACAGTGGACACTGTTTGAAAAGTGGCGGGCTTCCTTTAAACGTTGGGTCCCGCCACTATTGAGTCGCTGGTACCTAGTTCGACTCGCTGGTACATCGTTCGACTCGCTGGCGCAAAGTTCGATTCGCTGGTGCAACGTTCGATTCGCTGGCGCAACGCTCGGATCGAGCGATTCGCTAGCGAATCGCTCGATTCGCAAACTATGACATCGGCCTAAGACTCGCCAAGTGCGAAGAATGGTAAGCAAATGCTGAGTGGTTGTAAGATCTTAGCGCTATTGTTGCGCACTTTCGAGCCCCCATAACGACACATCTGTGCTACTTTTGGCTACTCTATCCCATCCACGGTATAGATTCTTTGAAGCGCCTACTGCTGAGGGTGTGCTTCAAGTTACTAAAACTTCAATTACTAACAGGGAAGCCATAAATTGAAGTGAGGAACATTGTGTTTGTCATGAAATGTTTTGTTAGACCTGTTTACTGCCTAGAACGCTCGCACACATCAAAATGCAATCCTGTGGAATTGCATCCATTGGTCTTCTGCCTCCTGATAGAGATTCGTTGCTTAATAGATCTACTATCAAGCATCTGGGATATTACGCGAGGTGGACAACAAACACAAGAGACCAACCATGTTTAAGAGCCCGACCGATCAGATTTCATTCGAAAATTGAGGTAATCAGCGCGTCTGGGTCTTGATGATAAGGCTTAATTACATAACAAAATTTGGGTATAGTATCGAAGCTAGAGGAATCATAGTGGATAAAGAAGAGTATAAATGAATTGAAGTAAGTGAAGAAATAGTGAGGGATGCATCTCGAAGGAAACTCGGGTAATTGCAAGCATATTTTTGTAAGTACCCTTGCCTCGAGTGTTGTTTTGCGTAGAAGATTAATTTTGGCCAACTCTTCGCGACCGTCCCTTCCTTTTCAAAGGCCTTGTTCTACCGCGAACACTCACAACATTGTTGCGAGTTTAATATTGTCAAATTACAAAAAAGAAACATTTGTTGCATAATGTTTCTTTGGCTCAACAATGTTCCTCGCAAACTCAAAGGGAAAACTGTCTTGGAAATTCAGGTCCACCGGAATTAAGGAGCAAGCTAATGTATCTTACATAGAACTTTGGAAACTCGTAGTTATCTCCCGTCATGTTTCCGTAAATATAATTGCAGTTGTTCCGGTATGATCCCGCCAAAAAATTGTGATTTACTCCATGAAATAGGCATTCTGGAACAAAAGTTAATCATCCTCATGATAATGAATGGTAATGATAATTTGTGAAGGTGGAGTTTTCAAACATTCAGTCACGTCCTGCTGCCTGCTCAGCTTTGTTCCGCTTGGTAAAGAAAGAAATGAAACAACCTCCAGTTTCCTTGTTGATTGGAGAGGATTCAGTCAAAGCTGGATACTTTACAGCAGCTGAAATTGAGCTATTAGCTTCGATCACCGTCATGGTGTACCTTTCTCTCACCTACTGTTGAAGATGTGATGTGCATGAGCAGCCCAACAATGAGAACAGCAACGACGGTTTCACAAAGTAGATTGAAGCCATCTGTCTTTTCATTCATTCTCGTTAATGCAGACAAGCGAGGCAGAGACCCTCATGCAGTAGGTTTCACAGTTACATAGGAGACAAATGGACGAGTGAACACTACTTGCTCGACTTCTTACCAAATAATGATAAGGATTACATCACACAGTCAATAATTTATAGTCGTTCGACATTCTCTCCTACTCGAAATCCACAGAACAAACGAGCTATTACTCGGTTGTCTTTCATTTACACAAAGCACGCTCAGAGCTGATAAAATCATCTATGCTTTATGCTTCACCAGATTGGTCCCCCGGCAAGCGCCGGAACCTCCCTACCTTGCGTAAGCTTTCCCTTCTCCCTCCTCTCCTTACTCACCCCTCTCGTTCTCCTCTGCTCGCCGGCTACCACAGCATCACCTTGTGGAATGACCGAAAGTGTGCTAAGTGCGTGTTTATATAGCCGTTCTGGGTTATCACAATCATGCTTGTGCAAAACATTGATAGCGCAAATCCTGCGAGCTACCCAGATTTGTTGGCGGCTTGTTTATTCCGTTAGCTGCCTTATCACTCACTCACTTCATTTTGCGGACGGACACACACACTACTACACACAATACAGTCGAGATCCGAAAGTTGGGGTAGGCGTGTCACCGGAAGTGACGTGGACTTGATAGAAGTTGCGTAGATAAGTCGTTGCCAGCATGCTTTGCTGATATCTCGCGATGTATATTGGAAGCCCCTTATCCACATAGATTCTATCAAGTACACGTCACTTCCGGTGACACGCCCACCCCAACTACGGATCTCGAGTTACCATTACCACACACAACAGACATAATTAAACCGACACACAAACGTTTAGCGCTTATTCCAAATAGAAGGATTGCCTATTACCCTTTCTTTCTTACTGTTGCTCTGTGTTTTCTTAATCATCATGCCCCAGCCCTCAATCCATGCTACGCCCTTTGGATTTATTTTCAACTCCTCCGAACATTTTTTGGCTTATTTTGAGGCTTCGGCCATTTTTTCATATTATTTTGTTCCACCTTTTCTCAAAATTGAACTTTTATACGTATTATCCTTCCCATAGTTATTTTTATACGTATAATCCTTACGACAAAACAACGGTAGCGAAAGTAAGTTCGTGCATGTCGGAGCAGCTGCCGCGTATGATGAATTTGCTTATTTATTGGATGTTGATGGATTCATTTATAAAAAGAAGTGGAGACCAATAGAGCTTTCTACTAAACCTCAATTTCTTGTTAGTTCTAACTCCTTTTTATTACCCTCCACTGGTCCAACGGTCATCGCAAAATCGCATGACGTGTCCGGCCCACCTTATCTTCGATTCCTTGGCGAAAACGGCAGCGTCCCTGATCTTCGATCGTTGGCGTAGTTCGGCACTCCGGATTCCCCTCTGCACTTGCGTGTATAGGGTTACTCCTAGCATCGTCCTCTCGACAGCGCGTTGGATAACGCTGACCGCATGCTCGTCCTGCCTGCGCAGAAGTGTCGTGAGGAGTACTCACGGATAGGCGGAGCATAGGAAACAGTAGTGGTATAAAAATGTTGTATTTTGGGAGCCGGTTAGAGGGGCTTTTTTCTGCCTCACGTGGGCTTTTATTGCCTCCTTTTGCTGCTCATGCGTTAGTTGTGTGATGTATCTATTAGTAATGAATAATCAATAAATGTTGGTCAGCATGAATTTGTTGAGATGCACGTAACATTATGGTGCATCGGCCGCCACCACCTTACGAACTCTCGGCCCTTCACCCAGCCGGTCCCTTTTTACCCAGCCCACCTCCCTATACACCCTTTTCCCTTATCTTTCAGGTATACCGCCCCTTTTCTTGTATTAGGCCTACGTTTTTAGATTAGTGTCTCATATTTCCGTTCTATTCGTATACGAGGGACACCGAGCTCCTGAGACTCGGTTCACACTGCGCTTGGTGGTGCGAATTAACGCGCATTTTTCATGGAAATCTTTCTTATCGTGTTTCTATACAGGGCTATTCATCAGAAATGTCGTAATTCTCGTGAGGATCTGCGGAAAGGATCATTCCCATGCCACTGTTCGTATGTTTATATTCTCGGGATAAAACATAGCGCTTCACTTCGCAACATTACGCAACACAAGAATGGCGGCAAAATGTTTTCTTTCTCATCGGATTCCATTAAGCGCTCCCCTATCTCGTCGTGACGCAGTGCTCGCGACAATAGATATACATATAAAAGACCACAGTACCAATCCTCCGTCCCTAGCTGTTACACGAAACGTTTGCTATCGTGTTTAAGGTTTAACCACCTATCAGCTTTTATGTCGCGTGCAGTTCTTTCCTCTGCTAAGCAGAGGCTTACTCGCCATTTAAACGATATAACTCATATAATTTCGGAATGTTCGCAATATGACGAGGCGTGGGATTTCCCCAAAGCTCAAAAAGAACTCTACGTATTTACCCATACCCATCATAAACTTGTAAGCACTATCGTAACAAAACTCGAAACCAAACTTGAGGGAATTACGAAAATCTATGAAGAGACCCTATCCCGCATCTCGGACACGGAACCCCCAAACGAAAACGTTATAAAGGAGTTCGAAAACTACTGGGAAGAACGTAAAGGAGAGGAGCTATTAGAATCGGCGCGAGCGTTGATACAGAAGCTCGAAATAAGATTAATGGAGCTCGAAACACAGGAAATGCACGTATCATACGCTGATGAGTTCGATGTTCGTACACGTATGCGCGATGATACTTCTCTTTCCTTCACACAAATTCCTCAAACCTCCTTTTCGCAACCATTGTCGGACATTATGCAGGCCCCACGTCCATTAGGCATTCCGCCTCATTGGTATCGCAAAGAACTTCGTATTCCAGACTTTGATGGCAATCCTACTGAATTTGAAGCATTTTGGGAAATATTTTCGGAACTCGTACATAAACAGCCATACTCGGACATCGAAAAATTAACTATCCTACTAGATAAATGTAAGAGAGAGCAAGAGCCCTAAAATACATTCCTCGTAAGGTTAGGTTGTATCAGGTTACATTGATGCAGTAAAACAGCTCAAAGAACAATTTTACAATCAAGTCCTCGAATATTCAACCTAATAGATATAGTAAATCTACCATTCTCGTAACGCAGGCGAAATCCTCATCGCAATATCGATGCGCGGCATGCGAAGGCTCTCATAAGCTTCGTTTTTGTAATCGTTATCGAACAGTAGACGAAAGGAGAAGATCGAATTCGAACACTTAGAAAATGTTTTAAATGCTTCTCTGCACAGCATCTGTACCAAGATTGTTCTAAGCCGCCGTGTCGTAATTGTAATGGTCCACACAATATCGCGCTTTGCAGGCTTTGCAGGCCTGGTCGTAGTTTGAACCGTAGTCGAAGTCGCAGTAGGAACAATTCCTGTCATCGCGACTCACGTACATCAAATGAATCGCATACTCCGTGTGGTACCTCGAAAGAGAGAGGTAGAAGTCGTCATAAGTCTCTGAGATCTCGCACCAACCCGGGGGAGCGGTCCTCCTCTCGCTCCTCTTCCTCCTACTCTCGCACTCATAATTATTCATCAGACAGATCGCCTTCAACGGAAGCTAGGCACAAAGACGTCGGCCATCAC
>MU891909.1:0-10308 GCA_036418205.1 Ostertagia ostertagi
TGGCATGAAAACAAGCTAGAACGCGGCGAACGACCCTTCAAAATGGTGAGCTGTCGCGGCACGCCCTATTTGAATTTTTGGGACTTTCCAGCTCTTCCCGTACAACAAGAAAAAACACAATGCAAGTGCGATTAGTTTAGGAGGAACCCTCTCAATAGATTTGTGCAAACGTGCTTCAACCAGAACGTTCGACTAATCGTTGGCGTTGTCCAATCTCCGATCACCACCCTCACAATCTTTAGGGCTCTCGCTATTCTTACAAAAGCTTTTTGAACAATTGCTTCAGACCATATTTATTGCGAATCTCAGCCAAGTGCGTCTATAATATCTTGACCTGCTTCCTCTCCATACTGGCCTGCTTTGAGCTAGAAAAAGGAAATCATGCAAATTTGCTCTTGGAGTATGCCGTATTCAAGGCTTCAAAAAATGACAACTAAATAATAAGGAACATAGCTAGCCTAGCTGTTAGATAGAACAAGAAAAGCTCTTCAAAACCACATACAGCTCATTGGCAGCTTGCTTGAATTCGTAACAAAATAAAGCGTTCAAAAACGAAACACCGAAAAGCGCAAGAACTTTCTTCACGACCTAATATTTCACTCCCATTTCTTACTGATACAGTGGATCTTCTCAGTATATGGTACAGGAGAGAGACCATATCGAGGCTCTGGTAGGTGGGGGGGGAGGGTGGAGGGAGTCGCATAATTGTACAAATGCGGCGGTTGATTCTACTCGTAAGTGTGGAGGGGATGGAAGGGTACAGTACTGAACAAGTACGCTATACGCTTACAATACGATAGTGTCCAGGCGAAATCGGGAAGGCACTCAACATCGGAATAGCCAGACCAGTCCAAGGATGGCGCTGAAGTGAAGTTCATGCCATACAAGGTGAACGTGAGCTGTACCCTCTATATTTATCAAACAATTACACTGACCTTTTTTGGGACCTTTGTATGACTCCTTCTCTTTAGGTGAATATATTTAAGTCTTGGCTAAATCCTTTCCTTATAACTTCATTCAGATGAATCGTCTACGCGGCAAATAAAATATGGATGCTACTGCGAATACGATGAAGGGAGATATTGGGATTTGATGTTTATTCGCTGCTACTTCAAATGAGTTTAGTGACGTGCATCTGTGCATTGCACGAACTAGCATAGAATTTTCATTGAAATGAAGATTGCATGAGTCATCAGGAGGTTTCGAATGCAGAACGATAACGGCTTATTTCACTCTATACGATGACATCAGCAGACATTGGTGATACATTGGATTGGATACAACTGAGATAGATAGTCCTTTACAATTGACTCAAATCTTCTTCCAAATCGCCAAACGATTCGCATGAACGGAGTTACAGAGGGGTTTCTTTTCCGTCACAGTTTAACTAGTGAGGATCGGCTCGGCAGCGCTTGGGAACGACAAGTTCCGTTGAGATTTGAAGTCGGGTCTTGGAGGTCTATGTGGTTAGTTTGAAGGAATTTCGCAGTCAGTGGTTGCGGGGGTCAATCGTTCACGTATTCGACATTTTTCGGATTTTTGCGGACCCCGTAGCTTCAAGGGGGGTCAGTAGCGACCCTTTGTTTTTGGGTAATAGGAAGCTAGAATATGATCGATTGTGAGCCAGAAAGGTCTGCGCCCGCCGAGAAAGCGTCTGCATTGCTGCGTCAGCCTTGGAGCGCGGCAGGTATCACCCGGGCGCTGGAAGAACGGGACGCGGCGAAGAAAAATTTTTAGAGGGGAATAACTTTCTTGGGACGTACTTTTTTGACTTGTTGAGGTAGATTTTGACTTGTGCCTGAGGTGCGCTTTCAGAAAACTACAAGGATTGCCTAACTCTCCGGAAAGTACTTCTGTTAGAAGTGGAAAACCCAAAATTCTAAGAAGGCGCACCTCAACTTTGAAAGGCCATATATCTTTCGTATGGCGACCTTTTGAAAAGATCTGTCAAAGTTTCAGAAACTTCAAATATTTCTCTATCAAAACAGTATAAAAAATTTAGTGATTGACCCCTTTTTCAAAAAATTGTCCCGTTCGAACATTTTCCGTGCAAAAGCGAGTTTTTGGGCTTTCAGCGACCATAACTCACTTCATTTTCATTTCTGTGATGCACTTTTTTCATGGGGTGAAAGTACAGGATTTTGCTCTTTCTAACAAGCCCAAACGTTTTTCAAAGTTTATTTTTCGAGAAAATCACACGTTCGAACATTTTGGGGGGTTTTGCCGAACACTTTTTTTGAAATCGCGAGTTTTTGGGCTTTAAGCGGGCATAACTCACTTCATTTTCACTTCTGTGATGCACTTTTTTCACGGGGTGAAAGTACAGGATTTGCTCTTTCTGACAAACACCAAACCGTTTTTCAAAATCCATTTTCCGAGAAAATCACACGTTCGAACATTTTGTTCCCATAGGTTTTTGAGCAGCACATGCGAGTTTTTGAGCTTTCAGCAATAATAACTTCCTTCAAAGAACTCGTTTGGTGTCCTCAGAAAATTAGGTCCCCGAAGAACTTTAATTTCAGCCCCGAGAAGTCAAACCTTTCATAGGGATGCATCCAACTGTTCTTTACTCCTTGAGAAAACACTGTAATTTGCCTAAAACTGTCTCTCTGTGCATAATAAATCGAATCTATGCGGTCTGCACAAGCAAGTCTTGCCCTCGGATACGCCACGCACGCGCCTGTGGCTGGCAGTCCTCGAAATTGCGACCCCCTTCCGACCAAAATGCGACCCCTTCGTTCGAACAGTTCGAACAGACGGTTGACCCTGGTGTGGACACCAGGGTCCACTCTATTCAACACACAGATTACAATAAACATCAGGAATGAGTTTGTTTATTAGGCAGTACTGACCTGGCCAGTTACCTTCCTTCCCTGCTGCGACTTCTTCTCTCAGAATGAACAATGCTTCAGCTGTACTGGAAAATGATTAATTTGCATTTTTAAATAAAAAGGTTTGTCAATGCGACAAATTTGGGTGCTACCGCGATTTCGAGACTGGACTAATAAAAGACGACGGTTTTTCCAATTGCTGAGGAGTTTTTATACCAAAGACCCGTGCCTCCTTATTAAGGCTTACAAATCTTTCATTCGCCCCATATTGGAGTACGGCACAACTATTTTCTATCCGCAGACCAAGAAGTCTATCTCAAGACTAGATGCCATTCAAAATAGTTTCACTAGGAAGGTGTTAATCCGGGCCTAGGTTTCAATTATAAGGCTATACCTAGGGGGGTCATAAGAAATAAAATGCTTGGCCTTGAGTCTCTTCAATGTAGGAGAAGGAAATTCGACCTTCTGACAGCATTCAATTTAAAATCATCACAGGGAGCATGGTTGTTGATAGGCAAGCTTTCATTACCCTTCTCCCGTCCACTACTAGAGGAGAGAGGCTAAAACCTCTTCTCCCTATGGCCAAGTCCTCCATAAGAGCAAAATTCTTCACTGTGCGGGCCTTCTCTGAGTTCGCTAAATTTAGCAAAAAGTACCCTTTCGCGAGTAGCACAGCTCAGCTGAAGTCATATATGCACGTTACTATGCTTAGGGCAATCAATCTTTTTTTTCTTAACAATTTTATCAGGCCATATTCGTTTTCAAGTTTATATTAGTCAATAGGTTGTGCTTTGATTGGTAGCTCTTTTTCTTACGATTCCTACTGAAAGCTTCGCTTTTTGTGTTCGAAGTAGGGTCTGGGCTTATAGACCTGTGAAGAAAAACTCTTGCCAGTGGATAGAGTTCCTAGGTCCATGCATTGCGCCAGTTTCGCGCCTCTAAACGAGTACTAAGACGTTAGGGGTTTGAAATTTGGATCCCTGTACATTCCACGTGGACCAGGCACGCACACCGCTTCGATGGCTTATCTATGTGTATCACTGATCTGCTATGCTCTCTTGTCTCGGAGATATTTTCCCCTCCGCGCTCACTCTATCCCTTATCTCGTTGTCTGCCGCTCGAATTTCTCCACAGCGTAGAGCGATGAAAAAGAGATCGCATTTTCGAAATTTTTGACGGTTTCTCATCCTCTCTCCTCCACTTGCTGTCCGCTTCGCATCTCTATCTTCGTATGCCAGTAAGATAACCACACCGATTTGATACGGTGCGTTACCCTTAATTAATTTGAATTTTTTGACAACTTGAGTCCTGAGCACAAAAATAAATAAACTTTATGGGCCATGAATGCATCCAGCGGGTGCATTGTATCCATTACCATCATTATGGCCTCCCTTACGGCGCTACGGCACTCTGTATTGATTATGAAAAATTAAGCATGGTATCTAATTGTAAGGTGTAGCTTGGAGTGTTGTTGCGGTTCAGAATTGAACAGCTCGGACTGGGAGACATGTAGCCATTTTTTTCTACCTGAAGAACAACATTTTTACTTGTTAGGAGATGGCAGGCACGCCCTGTGATCAAATTGTGGGTTAGCGTGCTTGATAATGAAAGTAGGAGTGCGAAGTGGACCGTCAGTTAAGAAAAAGGGAGAGAAATTGTAAAAAAAAACACAGGAAATACTAGGATTTTTGTTCTACGATGTACGAAGATGGCAGAGGCAAGATGAGCCATGGACGCAGAGGGAGAAAAAACTCCCAGAGTCGAAAAGAAAAATACAGGTCTGCGAGGGGGCATAGATGAAGTAATACCACGTTGGGCGCACGGACCAGCAGCTTTTCTTTTCTTAGATACCTGTTGCCAGAACGGCGACGTGTACATCATTGTACACGAACCTGCCCCTTTTGAGCCTTTTAAACTCATAACCCTTTTTGCTCGGACACATCGATGAAATATTTATCTTCATTCTGAGTTCGATAATTATTGTTATGGCAAATAGATTTGTGGATCCTGCATGAACAATGGAACAAAACGAATCGGAGGATATGGTCGTATCGTCAAATTTTGTGTAATGGCGCAGTGAGGTCTACAGGGGGGCCAAAAAAAGAGTCACTTTGAATATTTCCTAGGTGTCCCCCATAAGCAGAAGCAGCCCCTACTTCACTGCCCTCACGGTCTTCAGAATATGACGTCATCTGCCGTCGCCGTCAAGCTCAACGGGCTTACCGTAATCGCTCCGGCCTGAAGCTGCAACCTAATTTCTTCAATCGGTTAAAGGAATCTTGCGCGGAAAATTCTTGCACTCTTTCCTAACATGAATATGTCAGTTGTGATCACTGGAAATAGCACACAAAGTTTCACGCATGAAGATTCGGTTTCTGAAGAGAAACAAACGTACAAAAACTACACGTTATGGACCATCGAAGGACCAGGAGGCAGAGCCAGGCGAGGCATGGAAAGAAGACGGCGTTTGGCCGGCTACGTACCAGGCGACGCAATGAGAGAATCGGGTTAAAGCGCGCGATTTCGGAGAGTGGAGACAAATCGATCGATGGAATAGGATGGAGTAGAAGTGTAAGATGTGAATGCAACGAAGCAGAAGGCCAGAAAGAGCTTCTAGTGAATGCACTCCAAGAACCAAGTTTGAGCATCCCCGTCGCCAGCATTCGTGAAAGACGTCCGTGGGCAATTCGAACGCGTAGCAGCCTTTTCGAGTTTTCGAATTTCTAATCAAAACGAAAGCAATACTTCAGTTCTTTTCACTATTATCGTGGATAATGAGTCTCAAGCCAGTGATTTATGGCTGAAATAGAATCATGATTTTTCCGCGCAAGATTCCTTTAAGCGCTTTCCCAGAGACACTAGCTGTGACTGTGCAAGACCGCTTTTGACCGGCGTTTCAGGGACGTCGTAATGGTCTATGGTACCTCGACGACCTCGTTGAGCTCGTACCGTGAACCATGTTTCCGTGGGAAAATCTTCTGATGTCGTCGTGTAGAAGGCTGTCATGTAACCTTTTGATAGACTTGAATGTGCTCTTTAATATGCAATTGGGCTCATTTGATTTGTTTTTCGAGATTAATTGCTTTTTGAATGTGGAGAGAAGTGACTTTCTTTGGCTCCCCCTGTATATAGTGCCGAGAACGAAGCTAACGTCTAACTAATGGCAATTCTCGCAGATCTGCACTTTGATCGACCGACTTTAGAGGAACACAAGGTGAAAACAGAATCAAAAATGCCAAGGTAAAACCACGTCACAACCAGCAATAACATCAACTGCGACGTTATTTTACATTTGTGGGACCTTCGAGGTCTCCGTATATGCCTTGCAGGATTCCATTTTGAGGTGCGATCAAGTCTTTTTGAACCAAATCCACCCCGGAGTCAGTACTAGCGGCCTCGATTTGTGGCTTGCTCGGTCTCGCTGTCAATGAAGCTATGGATCCATTAGCAATCCCAAGTAACCAGTATGTTTCCATGACTCCTTTTCCCTGAAAGCGTGGCAGTTGCATGAGCTGAAGAAAGAGAATCGCGATGGGGCTCACCTTTATGATCACTTCTCCTCTTTTCTCAGTTCGAAATCCTCCAACGTCTTTCAGCAATTGATTGGCTTCTCTTGACATGTGTATCTTTCCGGCTAAACTGGTGCAGTGAAGATTTAATAGGCACTGGTTCATCTTCTCTTTAGCATTTCGTATATATTTGTTTATTTGTGTTTGTTTTTTAAATGCGTAAACAGCGTACTTGAATGCGTGCCCTAAGGATCAGATTGCTATGATTCTTGCACGCGAACACAAATGAATTGTAAGGATCCGTGGAAAACGCTGTTCCTCGTCTTCGGCTGTCTAAGGCAATGAGAGACTAAGCGCGGGGAGGAGAGTATGGAGCGAGAGAGTTCGTCAAACAGCAGCCTGATAAAGGAAAAATTGCAGCTGCTGCAGCTTCTTTGCAAGACCCTAGCACAACTTCTGCCTGGGTTGTGGCTTTATGGGCAGAGTGTCGCAGCTAAACAAGGTCATTTATAAATAAAATGCGATAATAAGTAGGGCCCATTTGGTTGGCAAGTGCACCTTCTTAGCGCCCTTCCACTAGATTTCTCAATATTTTCTTTCTTTTCAAAGCGAGAGGGTACGATAGTGTGTCTGCAAGCAAGGAAGTACATTCACCAATGGAAGCAGTAGTCAAGGGCCTGAGGAAAGCGAGATGTCGCCTTCTCGTGGCCAAATGCGCGCTAATTCTGCGCCCTGGTTCAATCCCCCTGAGCTCCGCCTCCGCCGCGTGTGCTCTACCTATTAGCAACGTCATTGTTCTTACCATTTGGATGAGATATTCCACTTCGGTGTGTATCCAATTAACTTTCTCGTGAATGCCTCGGTACTTCAAAGCATATATCTCTGCTGGAGATGATAGTGGGCTTGGTTTGATATTTGCCCACCGCATTCTCTACACAGCTGTAGTGCTGTCTATCGGCAAGTCCGGGCAAAGAAGGTTGTCCCATTTTGTGCTTCGTGACGGATACTATGCTATTTTCGCCAGAAGGGCGTAATTCAGCATTCCACTGTGAACCTAAAACAATCTTGTCGTAATCCCTTGCTTATAGCAGAGTTTCGTAGCGCTTGTTACATTTCGTCTTAAAGGCATGCCCCAGGATCGCACTGGTGTGGCTCTTGCACACGAATGTGAATGTATCGGTGCCAAGTGGGCCGGCAGTGAAGAAAAAAGGAAAAGAATCCGTCGAAAACGCTCAGGTTGAGGGCTCACTCACCTTCCTAATTGGCTGTGCTAAAGGAACGAGAGACTAAGCGCGAAGAGGAGAGTATGGGGCGAGAGAGCGCATCAGATGAGAGAGCACCAGACAACGGCCTGATAAGAGAGCTCGTTCGCTGCAGCTCGAGCAGCTTACTTTGCAAGCCCAAAGCGTTCTTGTCGGTCGAATTCCGTGCACGTGAACGCCACATTTGTGATTGTCCCCTAGGGTTCTATACTTCTGACCGAAGAGAAGAGTTATAAAAAACCTCTGCCTGGGTTGTGCCTTTAATGTAACCTTTTGCTGATTAGGTTGTTCAGGAGCGGTGCACTGTCACACGGTGAAGGCAAGCGGCATTCATTGCAGCCACTTTTTTTCTGGCGCGGGAATGGAGATGAGATTAATGTGAACGTGCAACCTTTACGTTTTCCATTGGTTTCCATTCGACTGGCGGTGTTCACGGTGTCTCCAAACAAGCAGTATCGAGGCATTGCGTGACCGACCACGCCGGCAACCACCGAACCTAAAGGTTATCTAAATATAAACAGTCGGGGTACGTCTGAAATTCTGTTGTTCTTATGCTCTGAAAGAGCTTGTCCTTCACTATTAGAACCGCCTTCTTACACATAAGCTGAAGGCACCGTTAATAGGAGAATGGATGAACTACCTCCCAATATGCCTGTGGATAAGGTATCCGCATTAAAGAACTGAACGACTATACGATGAGTGGTATCGACTGAATGATAGGATATATTCAAAGTTTACAAGTCCTTTTGAAATACAACGAAATGGTTAGAGGAAATTTCAGCTGTCATTTCAGAAACACAAAGCAAAGCACAAAGCAAGAACGACTGGTTACCATGGTCGCACCGCTAAATAGCCACGGAGTTCAGAGATTTTGCCCTAAACAATTAGTGATTACTACCAATTGTTTTTGAGATATTGCTAAAATAGTTTTTTTCAATGCTGGCTTTCCCCAAGAAAATCAATATCGACATGCTAGTTTGCACAGGGTCTGTTGTGGTCACAATAAACCCTTCAACAAGAATATAAGGTGAGGCACTGAAAAATTTCACCGATACCAGCGCATGGCCCACATCTCGACTGTTAAGTTTTTAATCTAACCCTAATGAACTGGGATTTCAAATCTTGTGAAGCCGGCCAGAACGGAAACTCTGATTTGTACTCGGCTTGCTCTGCAAACTTTCCTAGTGGAACACTCATTGCCCTGGCAAAATACCGAATGATAGTCGCATCAAGCGCCTTAGAAAGTACTGATCGACATCTAGCGTTTTCTTAGCGGGCCGAAGTTCAACATTTTCACACTCTGAAGGTATAATTACCAGATTTTCCGAAATTTTCGCATAACCACAATAAGTGTGAGTTTCGAAAAACAGTTTCCTACCTGTATGTACTCCTATCCTCAGATTAAGTCGTTCTTCCGGTAGGTAAGGTATACGAAAATCGGTCAGAGCTTTCATGAAGCCCAGTGACATACTGCAAATTTCCTTGATGTGATTTCGTCCATTCCGACGAGGCACGCCACTGACACATAGGTACGCATCGCCAATTGTTTCAACCTTAAAGACAGCACTCGTGACAAAAACTGGGCAATAGTTTTCCTTTTTTGTTTTGTTATATTTCAATTCTCTACTACTTCTACTTCAACGCTTTCAAAACGTTTTAAAGTCCTCAATAAAGCTTGAATTTAGCATGGAAAAATTTGATCATAACAGTCCCCTCCCAGCAGCTTTAATGATCTCACCTTGTAGACATCGTGATCGTCTATTATACTGTCAAATGTCGTGTAGACAAGATTGAGGAGGTTTACAACCTGAAAAATGGAAGTTTTGGAGAGAAGCCGAGTGACTTACTGTAGCACTATTTTCAGGTACCTGTAGTGGTGAACCTTTTGCAGCGATAGTTGTGAAAGAAACAACATCCGAAAAGAAGACTGTTGCCGACTCATACATTTCCGGTTCTACCGCCTGTCCGAGTTTGAGGTGATCAGCCACTTGCCTAAATTGTTCAAATTTTGGAAATAGTTGACGAAGTTCCCCCTCGACTCTAAAAAATATAGTTTGAAAGCAGGATCGATGGTCCTTGGATAAGAACTCAATGGTCAGTGTCGGGAGAGGATGGAAGGTGGTAAGGTAAGGTGGAGTCGAACTGAAGCGATCGGAGTTCTAGAGTTACTCTTCAAGAGCTTCAAGGAATTCTGTGATAAATGCCTTTTTTCCTGTCTTACATACAGGGGAGATGAACGGGGGATGTAAACCAGCGCGAAACAGTTTTGTTGTGACCACTCATTCACAGGATATACGGTCGGAGTCGAGCTGAATGCCGCTACTTGAGTGTTATGATGCAAATAAGAGATTGCTTTCATTCTGCCCCTTTTCCTCGCCCCTTCCGCTCCAGAGGGGAGCGGTTTCCCGCTCGTAAATCTCCAACACCTCCACCCGACGCGACGGGTTTATGGAGAACTGCTAACTTGGGAAGAGTACGATAACGAATATAGAACACAAAATAAGGTCTAAAGAGACGTCATGCCATCACGACCCTGTTTGGAAATCAGTGGCTGTAAAATTACTGTGGAAGCATTCTGTAGAGCAGCAGATCGCTTTTCTTCTTTTCTTCCACCAGCTCTTTTGTTCTTTCCTCGACTTCATCCTCCAGACTAGACGCATAATTTTCCATTATATGGAATACGTAATCCATGAGATTTTTGTCTCT
>MU891915.1:0-19339 GCA_036418205.1 Ostertagia ostertagi
AACAGTCGTGGCATCTTCGCAAAGCGCACTTTGCTCACAAGGAGGAACTCTGAACCATGTAAAAGTTTGGCACGCTCCTGGGACTGTTGAAAGTGAGTAACTAGTGCTTTTGCCGACCAACCTACCTCATAAGAAAGGGATTATACCATCAGTTTATCGTAGGATGTAACTTCAATTCCTTCTGGGAGGGGCGTACATATGTAGAGTCATGGACCGACATATTCAGAAAATATTACGCGCGGCTGCAAAATGGCCAGTTTCAAGGAGCTGCTGTGATTTACAGTAGCTCAAGCAAGATCGCGCACCTAATTCACTAAAACACTCGTCGTCACTGCGCCATAATTGCCATCGCATGTGTAATATAATAGAATATAATTCACCGATAAAGCTGTTCGCTTACGTGACAAGGTCTCTACTCTTAAAAAAGGCTAATTTTGAATCTTCTGTAGACCCATACCTCCCTGTTATTGCACCTTCATGTAACTCAGGAGAATATTACTCAAACCAGCTCCACTTTCGCTAGTACTCCCTGACCACGGCGAAGCATCCGTTGTTCCGAGTTCAAAAATTTACGACCCACTCCCTTTTCAAAGAGCCACCCCACTATCAACCTTAGGAGATACTCCCATATGACCCCCTCACCCTCATCCCCAACATGGTTTTTAAAGTAACTGAACCCACTAACACTCGACACGCTCCAACTCCTCCCCTTTTCCCTCCGAAAGTTGCACTCGTCCAAATGCCTACCCTCCTCCTCCGTCTAGACCTTTCCTGCAACACGGCCACCCAACCTCCACCTTCTAAGAAATCTTAAACACGATCTCCCCTTCGCCATCACCACCACACAACAACCATAATCCCGCTTCCCAGATGACCCAGGTACGGCCTGCCTCTGTTGGGAAACTGCATAAAGGTGGTTAATCCTGCACTGGCTTCACTACTAGTATCCTAAGTTCCTCTCGCTTTCCACTACTGGAATGGTTCGGAAAAAAATGACGATTCCGAATTTTTTCAAAAAAATATCGGATTACCTGGAGTGCGAATTCCTTGTTCTCACGGTAGAGGTTGATATTGACTCGTTTTCCTGAAAAATTCGAATTCTACCAGGCTAGAACGAACCAGTTATGAGCCAGTATCAGATCCATGTTCAACAAGAACCACAATTTCACTCACCTGTGGGTAGGGCGGAGATGTCAAGACGCTTTCCGGGTTTCAGCTCAGCTACCGCCATGTACGGGTTGGGGAAAATTCGACCACCATAGTGGAACAGGCGCAGTTTTACCAAGTCGCCTCGAATCGAGACGTGGTCGATCTGGAAACAGAATTTCGCTTATTGATTTCATTGATTCTACTTAGTAATGATTGGTTATTCTGGTCGCCCATAGCGTTACAGTGAAATGGTTGCTGCGATTGCTTCATCCAACTCAAATCCTACCCTAAGCAGATGGAGAATAGCAAGGAAAGCTTTCTCATCAACAATCCACTAGTCTTTTCCTTGGCTATCAAGCTTCCTAACAAGCTCCTCCTGTGGATGCGAAGTGCATGGCTATTCCCTGTGGGACAGTTACTACCTTCAAAACTTACTCCATCAAGTGGTTGTCTTTGTTCGAAAGTGCCGACTTCAACGCGGTTGGCGAACACCTGAAAAATAAATTTCAATATTCCAGACAAATCTCAGTCAACAGAAGCGTGAATGATAATTTTGAATGTTATTGAAGGGATATGATTTAGTTTTTCAGCTATCCATGAATGGAGATGGGAGTTCCGATTGACGAAAGTCGTCTTTTAATCCGATTTCCGCCTGCATCCCGTCACTCATGTTCGAATTTCTGGAACGTTTTTGAACTGCTCAATTCCTATCAATTTATTCATGGCTTCTTCTCTTTTGGTGGCATCCCCTTTTGGACCATCAAAATTTGCTCAAAAATGCAGACCATTTCTTTCTCATGGGTCAATCGATTAGCTAAATGATCGATAAATCGACCAACACTCACGGGCACTATTTTTAACTCACCTGGAATTTGCCTTCAAGGATTCGAACTCGTAGATCGAATTCTTGACCGGCTTTGAAGGGATTTGAGATACGTTGCTCGTTCTCAGACCAGTTTCCGTCTTTGAATGTGTTGTAGACAAATTTTCCGGAAAAGATTCCTGAATTTTGTCCGATCAATAAATCCAATCCACTCAGCTCGCAGAAAGACTCAATCACTAACCTTCGTCAAATCGAATCGAAAAGTGCAATGGAAGATCGGCGTCTTTAGCGGCACCTTTGTGGAAGTTAAAATCGATTCTGAAATTGGAAATTTGGGCCAATAACAAGTTCTAATGGTGATAGTGATACGCCAATGCTACCAGCTTTCGCCTGGCATCGCCAACACAGTTTGTGAGGGCAGCTTTTTTGACAGTACCCACCTTGTCGGTTTATCACTAAGAGTTCCAACGGCGTGGATAGTCTGTCCAACTGTGAATGCCTCACTGACACGCGTTTTGAACGGGAGCCGCTGAAAACTTCGAAAATTACTCGAATATTCTGACGAAGTAAACAGTTGACAGTAGAAACTCAAGTGCTTCAATATTGTCCTCTATCTCTCCTTTCAAAAATCCCGACGTCCTTAAAGGCAGGGGACACGATGGATGAGGGGCGGAGCGATTTTCGTGACGTCATTGAGCGTGATTGATGGAAGGAGCCGATTGGCCTGGTCCATTAAAAACGTCTTCAACCCGCTCCACCCTTCGGCAACCGTGTTCGCTGCCTTTAGATTTTACTTACGTAGTCCATCTCCCCGATGTATTTCCGATAGTTCTTCTCCTTGGCATCTGTTGCACTGGTATCCGTGCCGAGTGACTCATCCTTTGCTACTGCATACGCTATCAGACATAGCAACACTAACCCTAAAGATCAGTGATACCTCACAATTACTTGATTGTCAAATACCGTATCATCGGTTGAGATTGGCACGATAGCACTCACCCTTCATCGTGGCTTATCTGATGTTGTCTGGAAAATGTAGCATAAATTTCGATGAATGACACGAAAACAGCGATAATCGATATATCGATCGATTCCATCAAAGAAAAGACAAAGCAGTCAAAAGATTGAACAAAAAGTGAAACCTTTGTGAGAATAAGATCATCCACTCACCAAGAGGAAATACTATTGAATCGCTAACCACATGTAAGTTCAAAGGAGTGAGATAATTTGTTGTTTGGGTAAGGATACGGGCCCCGGCACCGAAACAGAAGTCCAAACCGACTTCTACCTAAGCAACATGACCAGAGCTTCAGGAATAGAGCTCGATCCCTTTGGTAAGACCCCAACCAAGAATACTTTTTTCCCAATAAACGACCCTCTCGAAATGGCGAATAATGTGATCCAAGTATCTTATCAGTTAGAATGCAGGGCTCTTGCAGAAAACCCCGTGAATAGTTGTCAAGTGAAACTCCATGAAACTCGGCCCTGGGAGCTCGTTCTTCCTACAAATTGCGCAGCTAGCGCAGCCAATGGGATCCCTTTTGCCCTTTTCCTGATCTTTAGCCCCCAACCCTCCTAGTCCAAGTATCCTGGCCAAACGTGGAACAAAATCCGTAGAGGGAATTAAGATCATCTTCCGCTTCCCGGGTTCAGCGAGCACTCACCATAGCGGCTGATTTCCTTTACCCGCTAACACTATCCCTTCTATTTTTTTCTCGTGGGAATTTACCCCTTCTTCCTACATTCATGACAAACACACCGGATCGAAAAGGAGAAGACTGAGGAGGACGAAACGAGAGTGGAAATACTTGTCATACCTCGCACCACCCTTCCCTCCCACCCCTATGGGACATTGCGAACCTCGTACCCATGTGGGATTCCCCACATCGTTCCCTAGACTCTCTCCCTCTGGTAAAAAGTCAGTTGTTCAATGATGGCACACGGGTACGGCAATACTGTTGGTGCGGTTTGATAATAGACAAATTCTTCCCAAATCCTTAGACGAAAATAAGCATGGATTGACGATGCGCTCGCGACTTAGGAAAGAAATTTGAAAATAGGGCTTGACAGCTTGACCCACCTGTGCCACACTGGTTCACTGCGTAAGCTTGAATGCGTGAGTGAAAGCAGCTAATGGCCTGATCGGGTTGAGATGTTTCGTAGAGGGTTGGCTAGTAACGTGGCCGTCTCGTCAGAGATTCGAAGGAACAGCTGGGTTTCCTTAATCCTCAAAAGGTATGCTAAGGGACCTCTGCTCAAGTCTCTTAACGAATGAAACAAAGCTACTGTTTCCCTTGGCCCGGGTTTTTCCGCCCCGAAAAGCGGTAACCAACCACCACAAGAGACAAGCCGACGACGTTTCCGTCAGTAGAAAAACGATGAGAGAAAGACCAAGCATCGGCGTTTCGCATGATAGCATGGCATTGCTGGGATGGGACTCGGGTGGCGGTCGGGGGTGGAGAGACGAGATGAGAGGCGATGTTTGTGTGCGATGTGTATATGTGTATGTGGGGGCTGGCTGGGGGCTTCGGCCAGGCGTCTGTTGGGCTTCGAGGATTTATCACCTCCAATTCTCAAACATCGCCATTTATCAAAGTTTAGCCTATCAACACACACTCACACACACCCGATTGCACCATCACAGCAGTCAGCCCGGGACCCAGCGCCAGCCGGCGTGCCCTGTTGAATTCACGATAATATGTACGAAATCTGAAGGACAACAGATGCTGTTCGTAGATCAGGGCGAGGATTTTACGAGACTTCGCACATGCGACGCGTAAACATAAACACCCGAATCCTGCGAATTAGCCTCGGAGGTGATCGTGTATCCATTGATTCAGTAACGGTCAGTTCTGAGCCCGACGTAATCGTCTGGTGCTCGCACAAGGCTTTCTCGTCCCCTTTTTTTGCCGAAAATTGCCTAAAAAATTTGATGAATGGAAATTTCTCAAAGTTCAGAAGGTCATAATCGATTCAATAAGGGTTGCGTTTGGCGTTGACGTTCTGATACACTGATCGCCACTGAGAAAAACTGAACGCGAGTCCAATGTAACAACTCCAGCGAGAGAGAAAGCACTGGCTCAATATCAAGGGCATACCCGACAGCAACAACAGCAGTAATCATTAAATATATAGCAAGGGGACGAAAATGGAAGTGGCCCAAAATAATGAAAAGGACTGAACGTAAGATCGGTCGAGGGGAGACCTTAAAGCAGAGTCAAAAAATTAATCCAAGCATGCGACATAAAAATGAGAGCATCTGTGAAAAGGTTACAATCTCGAAAAAGGTTTCAGTCTCGCTACGAAAATCCTTACAAACGTTTTTGTGGTGGACAAATCATGATTCAGAAAGCATCTTAAATCACGAGACACCGCCCTCCATACTGAGTAACACCCCTCGACCAGGCGGAGCTTGAGCGCTACGGCTGTCTCCGACTTCTTCCTAGAACCTCAGTTTTCGTTTGCTAGTGATCCTTTCAATGGCCAACAACGAGATTATAAGGTGAAGGGCTTCGTTAAAGATCGCTCTGAATAGATGAAAACGAGAAGACAATGGAACAAGTGCGCTGAAATTTTTCCCATTCTGAATAAATCATGCCCAGACAAAGACCTTCACCAACGCCTCCCCTACATCCAAAAACGTCTGACGGCGCATGAGACCCCCAGAAACCAATCTTTGGATGTATGTTCTTGTACTCAAAATGAAATTTTGAAGCTAAAACTAAGAATTCTGAAGGTAAAATGTGATTCAGGGGTATTACGAGGTAACACGAGAAACATCCATAATAATTCCACACGCTCCAGGATTTCTGCTGCTGAGGCTATTTTCTGGCCTGTGTGAAGTTTTTCTCCATAACGATGTTCAGGTTCCACGCGGTGCCGGCACTTCTGTGACGCCATCTATCCCCTCAAGATGATCAGCCCCCTAGATTAACGCGTTTCGATAATGTCGGTAGACATAAATGAAGCAAACGGAACACGATTGGTAGAACTCTTGCCTGTGCATCAATAGGCAGTGAACGCCGTGTCGAAGGCACACCCCACAGCACCTACACACGAGCATGAAAGCAGGGATGCAAAAGAATCACCAATCAAGAAAGAGTCGGTCGAAAGCCATAAGAATAACAGTTTACCCATTTTTTGTAATTCTGCTGTGCTAAGAAATGAGAGCACTGAAGTGCAAAGGGAGAGAGGCTAGCGAAAAGCACCAGCATATTGAGAGGGCGCTAGACCATCGCAGTCGTTGAGGCGAGCAAAAATGGAAGCCTTGAGACTCACTCATGATAAGACCCGAGCGCCCTCATTGCGCACTTTCGAGCCGGCAGATCAGAACATTTCTGACTGTACTGGGCAGCGCTATCCTAGGCACGAAGGAGATTCATCCACCCAAGCTCTTTGTGTGGCGTGCCTTTAGTTCATTGCTTACTCTCAAACTCAAACGGAGCCATTTACATGATCTATATGATGTCCCAACCAGTTACACGAGTGACGAATTGGGAATGCGCCACGCACTTTTACCCCCGTTCAGATTCGTAGTGATATGTGGAAGCGTAAGTGAGCAAAACTATGACTTGTTAATGACACTGTCAAAATAAGTACAAACAATAATTCGACCTTGCAAAAACGCTTCACGAACCAGCTGTTAGACAGGATCCGATCTAGGGACTGCACATAACGCCACCCAGGGCCTACCTATACTTATCAATAGGGAAAAAAGAGCAATGATCGAAGAAAACAATTAGTGCTGACCAATACATTCAATTCACTTTCAGGATACGCCACGCATTCGACATTCGTCAGAAATATTGGTGGGATAGGGATGTGCTTAAACCCATGCAGTGAGCTGCAGTGACGAGATAGTGCATTGCAATTCTGTTTATCCACTCGTAGCAACACTACTTTACCGACCCGGAATGAGCTGGTCGGAATTCGGTCCGTACCCGATCCCCGCGTATATGGCAGAGGGCGCCGCTTGCTACTACACCACGTTGAGGATATTGTTCAAAATAGAACGTAATCACAAAACTCATAGAAATTAGGCCCACGATTGAGGAATCGGAAATCGGAAATCGGAACTGAACCGATGAGACGCTTTGTGGGACTTTGTTAGGTATCTGAGCGAATTGTAAGCAACCTTTCAATATTGTTAGCTGAGAAAATTAACACTGATAAGATATAGCAGCCAAGATATACGGTAGCACAACAGAAAACGAGTCCAAATGAACCGGTGGAGGGCTATAAGTCAGCTAAGATCCAGTTGTAATCCACAGATGACTCAATCGCCATGGTGACTCACCAGCACATTGCTGTCGGCCATCTGATGAGGTGATAGCAGCTATCACCACCATCAGCGACAGCTCATCGATTCCGCTATAAATTCCAAAATCCGCAGGTGCAGAAATCGATGACTGCTGATGTTCATGGAAAAGATCCAGGGAAAAAGAAATCAAGGCCCGAGCAGAAAGTTCAACTCAATGTCCCCGCTATCCCTTCCTGTTCCACTTGTCGTCCTTGACGTCGACACCATTGAGAAAATCATTGAATTACCCATCGACAAAACGGCAGAATCGATCGCTGCGCAATAGTGGTTCCGTTGAAGCCGTGGGAAAACAACCTGAGAAGGGCGGCTCTACAGAACCGCCAAAGTGCGCTGTTCTGTTCCTCTTTTTGCCGATCCAGTGACCTCCTCCAAGGAAGCCTTAAGAGCCATATAGTGTTAATGTACGCTTCGAATCAATGCTCTCACCTCCCCCCCCCGTTGCCATTCTGTCGTAAAACGAGAGCATTTTATCCACGGGTCATGGTGCCTGGTGCTGAAAACCGGTCTCCGGACATCTGTCAACCGTGAGGCTAGGCAATTCAGCGTTTTGTTGTGCTGTCTGGGAGCTCTCACACAAGCGCACTATTACAGAATCTCCGCTTTCTTTACCTCCTTTAAAAAGGCTTAGTCCCACTACCACAAAGAACGTCTGCTTTTCCTTCTACACTCTCACCCCCTGGTTGACAGAAGCCTTGTAACCCTGGTAGAGCAAGCGGATCGGCATCACTCTGAAAAACACTTTAACCGGGTTGCTAACCTGATGCCATCCAACAGAGCTTGACTTCTACATGCGCACCCTGGGTCCTGTTGAACGGAGACTATAGAGCTGACTAAGCCCAAGACAAGGCCCCATTCTTTCCAACATGAGAACTCCTAGATCCGGAACACTGCTGTACGAGCTTGGCCGCAGATCTTATCACCTCAAGGCTCGAGATAAAAATTGCGGATTTGATCTCGCTTTTGGGATGGATAATTCGCTTTAAAGCAAGCGCTACTCCAGGACGGAACTAATGCGGGAAGTGGATCCAATTGGTGCACCTTCAGCTATTTTTTCCTGCTAAAAACTTCTGGAAGTTTAGCCCTCTTCCGTGGCCAGCTCCTAAAACGAGCTCTGTCTAAACCTCTCTTACCTTTACCCTTACCTTTTTACCCTTACCTTTATCCTTACCCTTACCCTTTACCTTTTTCTTTTTACCAGGTTCGATTTCAAGTGAGACACGGCAACTTAGATCTACGCTCAAACATCTAGACATCCAAGATAACCTCTTAGGCCTGGAAGGGCAGATCAGGGCCACTTACCAGGATCAAGCTTAATGAGCTTCATCAAAACATCGCAAGATGATGAAGCAGACAGTGCAAGTGTTCCGCGTTCGCGAAACCATGCCGCACTTTGCCGACATGCCGCATTGTTGTCATCAACACACACACACAGCACACCAACGACTGCAACATGTGGTCAACACATGTTGTCCATGTGTTCTTTGAAAGGTCGACAACGGCAAGAAAAGCAGAGCTATCGAGGAAAAATTAGCCGAATGTTTACGAGAGGCTGATGGGATCCCAGGCTTGATTCGACGGACGCCTAGCCAAACCCGCACTTTTGTAGCATCCACCCGCGACCGTATCTGGCCAGTTGCCAAGAAATAATGCCCTTGAAGGAACAATGAATAATCCAAACTGGCACCAGCTTAGTATGAACAGTGCTCGCCGGAGGTGGTGTAATGGCAAGTGGCGTTACTTCCCATGGCATGGTCCGCGGGGTTATTCTCGGATCGAATCCACCTCATGACAAGCAAGCCCTGCACCCCACTGGTTGAAAGAATTTTCGTAGCCAAGTTGCCCGGGAGGATTAAGACACTGAAATTTACATCGGCTAGCTCCCCTCAAATCATTGCATGGAGCAAACCGCATTCATGTACTATAACGATTCTGAGCAAAGGTAGAATGCGTGGCGTATCCAGAAAAGTGACTTGAACGCCAGATTCTTTTCTCGATGACTACACATGAAATCGAAGAACGCTCAGTTATGAACAGACTTAAAGGAAGAAAAGACTCGAGCTGATTTCGCTCTGAAACAAAGTAGACCAGATCCTGACTTCAGCCATCGATCGATCAATACGGCGAAACCCGTTTCCGAATGCTTTCTATGAACCGATCGATAATTTGAAACTCGTTCGAAATAGAAGAAGTTCTATCAAAAGAGAAACATGAGGCCGATGATCATCCATAGCCCCCCAGACTAGCCAAGAAAGATGTCAGTGAAGATGTATCGATTGGATCTTCCAGAGACTAATCAATAAAATGAATCGATAAAATGTTGATCTAACTCTGAATCACTTTTGGCTGAACGGATTTTATTTATTATATTACAAAGACATTTATATCCGCATGCAATATGTATTCAATAGAGTTGAGAAGATAGTTACACACGAAGAAAAAAGAATGGATCTCAAAAAAATCAATAAAACGTGCAATTGACACTTATTATCACATTGATCAATCAATAACTTGTCACGGGTATATTAGTAGAGCTTCCTGAGCAAATAATTTATGATGAGTTAATCACATGCGCAATCAGTTGGATCAATCGAGATCAAACCTAATGACGTCATCGGTGCTTATAAGGTATACTGTAACTGTTGAGGCTCACACAGCCCTCACAAACGGTAGATGGACAGCAGTGAGAGCGCTAGGCTGGTCAACACACACAGTCCGCTCGCATGATCGGGGTCTTCATCGCTGAAATGGCGGCCATTAATGGGTAAAAATGTGGCCGAACGACAGCGAGCGCCACTGCCGCCCGAACAAGATTGCCCAACATGACAGTTAAAGACCCACTCAACAAAAAAACCTTCCGGATTGAAAATTAACTACCGATATTTTGAGGAGACGGGCATTCACATAGTCGCCGTTCTACCCACACTGACCTATCAATCGTAAAAAATTCCAATTACGGGTCGTGCGCGTGGCTTAACCCAAAAAAGAGGCACCACGTTGAGACTGGCCCAGGTTCTCAGGTTTTGTGACACAGCAGCGCCTCGCGCGCGCCAAATTTCGCGGCGATGAGTCCGATGTGTCAGATCGATACAAATTTCCCCCTCATCTGCGCTCTGGCAAATTAGTAAACTATGAATGCTATTTGATGGTTGTTAGAGCCCCTTCTTCTACGCCCAGCTCCTAGCTTTTCGTTACAGGACCGACTGCTGGAACTCTCCGCAATGATCCTGCCGCGGCGAGGCGGTACGCAGGCGGGCAAGGGACAAGATCGGGCTCACCAGCGAATACAACAGACATAGACCATTAGTAGGCTAGAGAGCGCAGGCATAACTATCCGAACGGTCCAGGCCAAAAACCGTGAATTCTCACATTTCGAAAATTTCACAATCACTATAAAGAACACACTCCAAAGCGCCGGCTGTGCTCAGTTCAAGAAATTTTCAAACCCCTTCCCTTCAAAGGGGTCGACCAAAATCCCACCACCACCACCATGAGGCCGATGTCAGACTTTGCGAATCGCGCGATTCGCTAGCGTCCGCGGTCGCGTTGCGGTACCAGCCAATTGAGTGATTCACTGGCCGCGACGCGACCGCAGACGCTAGCGAATCGCGCGATTCGCAAAGTCTGACATCGGCCTAGAATTCGAGGTTACCCCATACAACACCCAAGAAGCGAAATATTGTTATGTCCAAGTTGAATCTAATGTTCCGAGAAAGTCATCAAAAAAACTTCTTCGAAAATGACTCCCTCTTCTCTCCAGTGCAACACAGCCCCTCTGAAAACCTCGAATACGACCCCGTTGTTGAGGCATGGTCAAGCGGACGGTTTATACTGCTGCGAAAATGGTTACTCAATAACCTCCAGCCTGACTCGAGATGTTAAAAGGCTGACTTTATAAGGAGTTGAATGAAAACGCTGGACTCAATGAGATGAAAACTTGCCAAAATCAAAAAAAAATGTCATCATGTTCTTATTTATGAGCTCTCTCAATCACAAACGTTTGCACGACAAATATTTAAGGAGTCGACCACGACAAGAATGAGAAGACCAAAAAATCGCGTTCGATTTGGCAACAATCGAAGAACTAGATGGACTGCTAGACGTTTAAAATTCCCGTCGTACATCTGTCACAATTGTAGGCGCTTAACTTGCTTTCCAGAGTGTTACCACTCCTGGACTTTTCACATCTGACAAATACTTTTCACTCTTCCACCGCATTCCTATTCTGTTGATCGTTTTGTCTCTATTCCGAATTCGATCGCTTTAATCCGATTTTTTAAATGCGTCGCCTGATTTGTGGCGCACCAAGGCGCACTACTTTCCATGCGCTCCCTTGTTCCCGCCCGACCTACACGACCGTCCACAGTGTACTTGTAAGTTTTGTTTCTCTTCCACTCCATTTGCAATCACTTTTGTCCACTGTTCATGGTCCAGATGGGAATATGTATGAATATCAGACTACAACGTGTACATAAAAATGCATCGGATCTTCTCAGAGGCTGTAAATGGAGAGACTGAGTTTTATTTAATGCTTAACGCCTCAAGCAACCCGGTTTTCAATCAAAACACTCGAGCTAATCCGGAAAACTGCGTAATTTTGAAGAGACCTTGAGAAAACGCCGAAAATCGAGGAGTCATTCGACCTCTGCGAGGGATTACACACACGATCGTATAAAAGCTGGATAGGTGGCTTTGGAAGGTATCAGTGATGTCTCGCAGCCTCGCAGGATTTTCAGTTGTCGCCTCGGCTGCGCTCATCTTCTTAGCCGTGACGGCGCTCAGGCTACATCGTCATTGACATCAACAACTTCTATGGCGACTCTCCTTCAGAACATCGAAGATTTCAAGGTAAAACTTCAACATTTACGAGTTCCAGATTTAGCCCTGTAAACAACGCTAACTTTCTTTCCATTGCAGGGATTCGCGAATGACGCCTGGGCGAAGATGATTCTAACCAACGAAGGGGCCAGATTCGCCCGTCAGACATACTATTCCAGCAGTGGAGTAAACAACGGCCAGATAGTAGGACCACCAGCGAGTGAGTGCAAGTGCGGAGCTCAGCCGAACAGCTGCCCACCAGGACCTCCAGGACCACCTGGAGAGCCAGGAGAGGGTGGTAGCGATGGAGAAAACGGACAACATGGTACGCCTGGTGTAAACGGCATCAGTAGCAGTGGAGCAGGGACCGGATACGACACACCCGAGTGCATAACCTGTCCACCTGGGACCGCGTAAAGGGGCCACCCGGACCGACGGCCCATCTGCGGTCCACCAGGTTTCTGATGGCAACCAGTAGCGACGACGAGGCTGGATATGTTTCAGGCCCAGGAGGAACAGGTCCTATCGGAGATCAAGGACAAGCGGGAGCACCAGGTATACCTGGTCAACAAGGGCTGCCTGGACAGAACGGTAAACGCGGAACTGGACGCTCAGGACCACCTGGACAACCAGGACCACCGGGACAATATGGTCAACCTGGACAGAATGGTTATGCCGGGAACGATGGTGCTCCTGGACAACAGGGATCTGTGGGACCAGAAGGAAATGCTGGCAACCCCAGGTTCAGCCGGGAATCCCTGGGCCATACATTTGGCTCGAGGTCGGTGATCCGTGGAGAGATGCCGCGATTGTCATCTGTCCTCCGAGGATGGGAGCATACGGTCCGCCAGCTTTTGGCCTTGTGGACAGTGGTGACCAAAATGGCTACCGGAAACTTCATTGATAATTCAACCCTGGACTAATTATTTGTGCTATGAATAAATATTGCCTTGGACGTGTTATCTGTAGTCGGGTTGAAAGTGCCGTTGTCGAGCACGCCGTACACAATTTCTCACTGTTGAGTCACCCCTACGATTAGTGGACCAAGCCCAAACACATTCACTCTGGCACGTTTTTGAACCATCAAGAGATCACCAAACCAATAACTTTTCATGATCTGTTTGAATTCTTTTAGAACATTCACGTAGCTCACCGCATGGTGTCAGTAAAGCTCTCTCCACATCCTTAGTTAGCCGCTATCATGAAAAAAAACCGACTTACAGACTAAACTTAAAGGCACCTGCCCCCATAATTTCTTAGAATGCCAAGCTACTGGAAAGTTTTGCCTACATTAATGCAGGTGATATTTGTCAACACAGCAGAGGAACGCGGCTTTGAACAGTACATTCCGGCGCAACCCTAACCTGCTCCACACGCCTCTAACACTCAACCCGCTTGGCCGCCTTTCCTCTACATTTCTCTCCACTCACCTTTCGATCGGAGTCTCGTCTTCACACATTTATTCACTGAAGACTCATACAATGACCATATCAAAACAAGACATGTGATAACGGATTAAGCTGCATTGTCATTCCATAAAGGAGCCATTAGTCAATTCGGGGTTAATTTTTTTGAAATTTATTAAGAATTGTAATTCTGGTACGACTGGTCGATTTCATCTGTCTCGTTTGTCAGATTGGATTTGGTTTTTAAAGTTGCTGATGTTTTCCCTTGAGATGGCAATTTTCCCCAAAGTGTAATGTGTTTCTTTTTCCGATGTTTGTGTTTCTCTGCACAAAGGTGGCGTGGCACGTGGCACACCTTTGTGACATTTCAATAAATAAATATAAATAAATGAATAAGTGCTTCAAGGCGTTTTCGGTAGGCTTCTTTTCGCGTAGCCGTGATCCCACAACTCCTATCTGTGCCGAAGTTCTATACCGCATACCCAACACTCACGTTAAAATGTCCCCATAAATATCCCTGCGTGGTGAATGAAAGATCCGATCCGAACGAGGTGACGAAGATCCTGTGCGAACCTTCACGAGATCAGTCCCAGCGAGCGACGGTGATCCGTCAATCCGATTAAGATTCGATCACGAAAACTCGGGACTTAGCCCAAATGCTAACCTGCTACTGCACAGAAAATGGTTGCAGTTTACCAAAACGATCACTCTTCAATAATAATTTGGCTAAGAGAGGGTTTGAGGAGGCACTCGTGAACATATTAATGCTCCTGGAACCGCCAGCTGACTCTGAACAAGTGAAACTTGAGCATTTCTCCAGAGGCATGCAATAGCGCTCTCAGAACTTAAAGGCAGTGATCCCGATGACTGTAGGGTGTGCGGTTTCAATGACTCATTGTCAGTGAACTTCATTCGTTTAGGGAAACCAGGCGGTGGTCCCAATCTCACGCACCTCCAGCGCGGTGAGAGCTCCAGTTCATGACGATCGATGACGTCATCGAAACCGCATCGCCCCTCGATCATTGTGTCCACTGCCTTTAAGTTCTAGAAACTTCTGCTCGCCAGTCGAAGGAACGATCTAATCTAGTTATCTCAACCCCTTCTCAAAACTTTCCAAGATGAAATCATCTCAAAATTGCTTTATGCTTCTCGACAGACTCAGAGAGAAGACTTGTTAATCTCAGTGAGAACATAAACCAAACACCTCACCGCGCAGCCGCTAAGCTCCCGAACAATCCAATGAATCCCTACAGCGACGCCCTATCATAGCCATGCTATCGAGTTTTATGCGCTGAGCGTCGCGCTCGAAGTCCTGGAGGAAAAAACTTGCATAGCCATATATGGGATATATAAGAGACCCACAAACAGCTCAAGAGGGAGCGAAATGTCCGCAAAGACCTTCGTCACGATCGCATCCGGCGCCAGCGGGATAGCTATCGCCTCCCCCCCCCTTTCTCCCCGCGGCAGCTATGATTTGTTTCGGCCTACTCCTTAGCGACATCAACTCGTTCTACGACGATGCAGTCACAGACTTGGGCGAGTTCAAGGTTAGTTTGAAAGGCCAAATGTGGCCAAAATCTCCACAAACCCATCTGATTTAGGAATTCGCGGACGACGCCTGGAACACGATGATTAGAACAGCAAGCGGACAGTCTCAACTCGAAAGTTTGAGCCATTTTATGATGATGTACGCCAGAGAAAAAAAGAGGCGCGGCGGCTCCTGCAACTGTGGAGCGCAGCCAAACAACTGTCCCGTGGGACAACCCGGACCCCCTGGAGAGAACGGAGCACCCGGAGAGGATGGACCTCCTGGTCAACCTGCTCCTCACGGAAACAAAGGCATCGGAATGGTTGGAATGCCAAACGAACCCGTTGGGTGAGTTAATTCAGCTTTCCAAGGGCTTTATCTTCCTGTGCAGAATTTGTGCACAAATTCCTTTTTTCAGATGTATCCAGTGCCCACCCGGCCCAGCAGGACCACCAGGACCAGATGGACTCATCGGAGAAGCTGGTCCCGACGGTCAAAACGGTGCCGATGGGCCACCAGGACCTAACGGAAATCCTGGAATCTCAGGCGAGCCAGGAGATGCTGGCGAACGAGGAGAACCAGGAGCACCCGGGACTTCCAGGAGCTGACGGATCAAAGGGAACAAGAGGCAAAGGAGCTCCTGGAGCACCCGGAGCACCAGGAATGCTGGGAGTTGCAGGAGATGCCGGAGCCGCAGGAGAGAATGGAAACGATGGAGCACCAGGACAACCGGGCATCGCTGGGGCTCCAGGCAAAGACGGTGAGAAAGGTGGTGATGGAACACCCGGCGGAGATGGACCACCCGGTCTTCCAGGAGGTGACGCCTCGTACTGCCCCTGCCCACGCAGGACCAGCGACATTCTTGTCCAGGCATCGCAGACAAAAGTCAAAGAACAGGGATACTGAACAGCTCACCAGCAAATTGTATGAGAGAAATAAATTAATTATACTTAATGATACCTATTGATAATCATGTATACCTGGACACTGCAGAAATTCCCTTCGTTTCGTTCACCATCAATTTAAATATGGACGGGTAAAGACTGAACTGTACCAAGTACTGTTATCGATGATATCGAGTACGAGAAAAGAAATATTTCACACGTTCCGCTGTTCGGCATCGTTCTCCATAAACTACGCGTGATTCCACAAAAACATAAAATTTCTACAAATAAGAAATACAAGAACACTCTGGAGTAAGCCATGCATTCGGCCTGCTTGTAAGAACTCAAAAACGATTCTCGTAAGTCATACCTAGTATACATGAAAAAAAGCAAGTAGCTGCCTAGCAAACTCCGCTGTTCTACACCGGTTCCAAACTAGCTCCTCCATTGCTTATTTATCGCTATGGGCAGGGGTCTCAACAAAGGGGCGTGTCTTAACAGGATGGGGTTTATTACCACACATGCTGCTCAACTATGGAGCTTCTCGCACTGCTAGATTCAGAAAACAATACTGCAATCTGACACCCGACCCTCAAAACCCGTCCTGTGAAACAATGGTTGAAAAAGTTGCAAAATTACCACAAAATCTTATAGATAAGAACGGTCGGAGAGCTGATAAGAACTGTTACATTAGAAAAGTCAAAGCGGAAGTACGGTAGTTGGGATATGTGAGTCGGGTGGGTACACCGATTTTTCGAATACGGTATTCACAAACTGTGCGGGGGACGCTATAAGGTGGAGATTGATAGCCTCTCCCTACCCCAGAAAATTGCATTTGAGGGGGGATAGGAAAAGCAACAATAGTGATTCTCGATTCTTACAGCGTTTTATGACGTCACAGCAGTCTCCACCAGTCCGCACGTACATTTCCCACCTACCGTATTCAAAAAATCAACGGCCCACCCAACTAACATAGCCCCGGTAATTTATTGTTATTATTTGCTTTGCCAGTGAGAAAAACTGGAAAACAGAAAAAGTCAGTGTATAAACTACATGGTTACTTATGGTTGGTTTTTTTTATACCTGCTTTTTCCTATTCACCCTCATACCTAAATTATACCGCTCTTATCTCTAAGATTTGTGGGTCCCAGTACTACTATTTGAATGTAGGAAAGTGAACGTACTGCTCGCCGTGCTCCTCGTCATCGTAGTCCCTGTACTTGGCCCGATCCTGTAATACATCCACTTCAGTTCGCCAAAAAAAATGACTCTTGAGGATGGTACTAAAGGAGATTCATTCTGGCGATACTAAAGGTAAAAGGACTGAAATTTTGCAAGATATGGGGCGGCATTGTGATGGCAATACGCTGAGAGGGACTGAGCCTCAAGCATGGGAAAAGAGAAGAGCATGAGGAGCCGGTGCGAGAGAATACTTCCCTTAGGTTCCTGTCTCTTCCTTGGCTTAGCCCTACCGATCTCCCCTAGAATGCCCCGTATATTGCGATAGTGCCTTGAAAATTCACCACTGCTTTCCAAATAAAAGGAAACAAGCGCTTGTAGGTACCTGGTCATCCTCGCCTCTTGGCGTCTTTTTCAAAGGAACAAAACAGAAACAGTTTAACGACCTTTTCGTCCTCGTCATCCTCGTCGTCGTCATTGTTCACTTTCTTAGCTTCTTTTATTGTCCTTGGTTGTTTTCGTTGCCTTCCCTTTGGTTTCCTTCTTCATCGAAGTGACAACTTCGTCGGAATCGCCATCGTCAAGCTTCTTCTCCTTAGAAGGCTTCACCTACAAAATAAGGCCAGAATTGAATTTCAGTATCTGTGAAACTTTAATGAGCTCAGTTTAAGCGGCAAGCTGAGCTCAATCGATCGATAACATTAAAAAGGGAAGTCCACAAAAAGCAAGTTGGAACTAACTGGGGCTCTGTTACCCTATTAGGGCGCACATGATGAGTAAAGGGAACCAACCGGATCAACCTGAGTGATCCTATCCAGTACAGGCAGAAAAAAGGCGAGTCGTATTTTCCTTAAAATCAGCAGGACTTACCCCGGCATCAGTGCGTCAATTGCTGCAATGTGCTTCGTAGTACAAGTGTCCTGTGCGTCTGCACCCTCTTACCGAGATAGTGATATAATTCAAATTATAGCGTACAAGCTATGAACAAAGCTGCATAAACGAATTGAAGGCTGTGAGCCATTTAAAGCTGTGTAAAAAGTTGAGCCCCAAGAAACAACAATTAGAGTTGCCGTCAAGATGAGAGGGTTCAGACAAACAGAAAATGATTTCTTATTCTTCAACATTGTTGCTACTCAACCTCAAACCTTACCTCTTCTGACTTCTCCTTAGTGACCACGACGTCCTGGTCCTCGACAACTTTCACCTTCTTTTTCTTCTCCTCCGTTGCCGCCGATACTTCTTTGGCCTTCTTCTCGAACTGTCGCCTTTGGGCAATCGCCTGCAACTATTGATAATACTACCAAAACAGGTAGGAGAGGACTGTTTTAAAACAGGAATTAAGAAAAGAGTAGAAAAATCGATATGGATCGATAAAAACAGATGTATAGTTGGTAACGAGCACGACATACTGCAAGAGAAGGCATCCTTGAGGACATCTAAGCAGTGCGAACAAGAAGTGCCCAATAATCCAAAAGGAGGACCCCGGCCAAGTATTATTTCCCTGAGGTAGCTTTGGCCCAAAATTTAGCCCCGTGGAATTTTTATCGCAAATAAAAAGGGTAATTAAGAAGTGGCTCTATACAAGTGGGGTGGGCACGCCCAGCTTTTCACGCATGTCAAGTGACTGCCCTCACCCCCACCCCCTAGATTGGCTACACTCCCCTGGCTCACGAATTCCCCGATTCTCGTGACAGTATAGTAGCGGGCAGCAGTCCCACTTACATACATTTCTGTTCAAAAAATGCGGCGTGCCCACCCTACTTGTATAGCACCTTGCGAAGGAGTAGCAATCGTGAAACAAACCGGATCCCCAGGAAAACTAAAAGTAATCTCCAAGTATCACCTCTGACAGTTTCTCGTCCAACTCGTTTGACTCGTCATTCGCGCGTGTGGGTTTGACCCTCGAAGGCGGGATCTCGATCTTCTGAAAATTGTTGCTGTTTATTTCATTGATAAACTTGATTTTTTAGCTAGTTTTAATGAATTTGTCAAATTCAATCATATTTGAAAGGCCGCGTGATCGATTGTGGCTCGAAAAGAAGTCTCATCAGTTAAGACAGAACTTAAAGGCAGCGGACTCCATAGCTGGAGGATGAAGCGGTTTTGATGATGACATAGGACGTCAGGGGACCAGACCCCTTAGCAGTATAGTATGAGGGCATATTTAATACTAGGGCCAAAATCGGTCGAAGATTTGTCGACGATTCGTCGAAGATTTTCGCCTGTTCATTTCAC
>MU891917.1:0-13012 GCA_036418205.1 Ostertagia ostertagi
GTGTATTAGGCTGAATTTGAGATTGTCGCCTCACAATTCCATATCGCCGCGCCACTGTGCTGCGCACGCAACCACGAGTTTCGCCAACTGGTTATAAATGCGACGTTTTTGTGAATTTTTATTGCTCAACCTCATCCTTCCAATTCTCTCAGCTTTTGGGACCACTGAATATATAATTACAACTACTTGTAGGACGTTGCGACACCTGGTGATGAAAACTCAGGAAAGCATGGTAGCGGACAAAAAACGTTCCCAGTAAGTTGTGTTTTTGTATAATCTTCAGTCAAAATACAATCTAGAGAGCAAACTTTTATATATTGGCATATTGGGGCGATGAGTGTTTGGGCAAATATTTTATAGCCATATCTTCTTGCTGAATTCGCAATTCTTTCCATTTTTTGTTGGCTACATCAATTAAGGCCAGGCAAAATCTGCTGTGAGGGCGGCGGTAGTACCTAAATAAACCTAGGGCTCCCCCACTTTCTTCACGATTTGGGGCGCGGCCGCGGCAAACCCGCGGCGTTCGCGGCCGAGTAGTGCGGCATCAGCTTGCCTGAGTATTCGACGTTACATTACGTGTCGTTACGATCGGATGAACTAACACGTAATGTAACGTCGAATACTCAGGCAAGCTGATGCCGCACTACTCGGCCGCCGGGTTTGCCGCGGCCGCGCCCCAAATCGTGAAGAAAGTGGGGGAGCCATAAACTTAGCCTTCAATAACGAATGAGGTTTTTGAGTTAGTTGACGTTTGATTGGTCGCAAATTTTTTCTTGAATCAGCATTTTGTTTCAATTTAGTTTCTACAAGAAATGATGAATTCCCTGAAGTTACAGAAAGTAATGAGGTAATATGTCAGACAATTGAGCATAGAATGACAGGGAGCCTATACTATCAAGCCGCGTGATTCCGCTGGCATCCGTAATGAAAAAAAAAACAGGAAGAAGTGAAAACAGCAACAGAATTTCTCGTTCTTTTCTCTTCCTTTAGGTATGAGCAATGATGACCTTGGGAGCGGTGGTTGCAAGAGCGAACACTCGCTTTTAAAAGCGTCGATCACGATTTCTTCAATATCGATCTAAAATAAGCTTAGCTTGCGCATTTTTCTTAGAAACGTGTAAGTTAACGTGTGCTGGTATAATACAAATGGAGGGGAGGAATGATTAGCTGTCATCAAATCATATTCCACTTTTATTCCTCTCCATCAGTGCCTTCTTCCGATCTCTCACCATTCTCCACTTTCTCACGTCTCTCTCCCTACGATGTGTATCAGGCTGCACTTTGTTTCAAACAACATTTGTTATACTGTGTTGTCATTCCATTTTGAGAGGTTTTCTTTCTCATAGTCAAAAGCTTTCGTCAAAATCCGTTTAATGTTAAGAGAAAATCAAATGAACCATTCCGTCGAGTTACCATAACAAAAGATTCTCTTCCGGCTAAATTCAAGGACAACTCCTACAATAAGGTATGCGGTTTAAATTACACTTTTGCGTGTATTTCAAGCCGTAAAGTTGGCATTTTTCTGGTTCTATTACTTATGCCCTAATTTCAGTCGCACGATCAATGGGGAGCTAAAGCACACGAATCATTAAGTAAAGTGCAAGGAAAAGGATTCCGGCATGAAAAAACAAAAAAGAAGAAGGTGGAGGACTACTAAAAAGCTTAATCCTTCTAGGATGGATTTGTGACATTATCTAGCCAAATTGTCCAGGTTTTAATTTAATGTGTTCTCTAGGGAAGTTATGGTGGAGGACCCATCAACACGGCAGTGAATTCTATAAAGTTCTCGGATAGCGAGTGATATTGTTTGCAGCAATTGTTACGTTTGTTACTATTATTTGCCGTTGCCGGTCATGATGAAAGGATGTTATCTGTTTCCTTGTGGATAGTATCGTCGGAGTTGATTAGTTTGTTAAACTTGTTGAAAATATCTTCATTACCTTCCTGTTACGTTTATACCTTTGATGGATTTTATGCATTAGGCGTAGCAACCACAGATTTTTGTTTTGCATCAAATTTGAATTGCAGCCTAATAAATATGCTACTGTTTCCTTTTTGAGTGATGGTTTATTGGTATCTCACCATTTCAATACTTTTCTTGTTATCTGCAGTGTCTTCTTAGAAATGTAAGTAGCGTGCCTGGTCAAAACATAAACTGTTCCAGCACTTTTCTTACGAAATGGGGAAACGTAACGGAGACGAAAGTTTAGCAGATGCTTCTTTGAATGAAAGTGCTTTAGTGGATGCACCAACAACTGCTAAGGATGAATATGAACATCTTTGCTCCTTGGTAGGTCTGACTCCAAATCATTAGTTCGATTTAGACTTAACATTTTAGGAGCTTGGCGTTACAGAATATTAAATTGATGAAGGCCTCTTTCGTGATTCCGTATGTGGCGACACAGATGTATTACTAGTTGATCGGATAGCGGGTTTCTGCTAAGGGGGACGTGTGTGCGACAATTCATATCGCCTGAGGTAATTCAAATTTTCGCTGGTCGAGGAAGCTCTGAGTGGGTGTATATGCAAAAGGCGAAATAATTCACGCACCCCGGGAATTCACTTCTCCTGCAAAAGTTGAATTGCTGTATGCGGCAGCAACTGTCGACTGCGCAGCGTCTCCCCAGTGAATGAGAACTCGAACAGCTCTTAGTTCTAATAGCGGTGGGCTTGTATAATTCCTCTCATCACATCCACGTTCGTTTTGCGGACGTGCTGACAAGAATAACGATGGACATGCACAAATGCTAACAAAACGGCATACCAAGGTTGTTTATATAATAGAGGGATCCATTATGTTGGTAATATTGGGTTGATGCATAATTATTGCGGACTTTTTCAACAAATTTTATTCAGCGAAAACGATAAAAATATTTAACAAAACATGCCAAAAGATTATTCCGGAGCGTAGTCACCATCTTCAAGAATGCTTCCCATTTGCTTGGCAGTCGGTCGATTCCACGGTGAAGAAGTCACGATTCTTGGAGACGATCCACGCTCTAACATCGGCCACCAAGTCATCCAGCTCGTCGTAAATTTTGTTCGTTTGCCAGTTTTTCAACGACTGATTGAAGTTGTAGTCTGTAGGAGCTTTGGTCGGTAAATACGTGGCTCGTTTTGAACACCTTGAACCATCTTTCAAATTGGCTTCTGCTGATTGTTCCCTCGCCGAAAACTTCGTTGAGATCGCGAAATGACTCTGCCGCTTTCCAAACTTTCTCGAGGTGGTAGAGCATATGTGACGAACATGAAGATGATTTTCGATAAGCATTTCTGTTAATGAAAGAAAGGAAGAATATTCTCGTGAAAAAAGTAAACAAAACGTCAATCATTTTCGAAATAAAAGAGTGCGCGAAAGAAATCCGCAATAATCACGCATCAGCCCAGTACATACTCTAATGTTGCTAGGTTTTTAATTAAAAGTGTGGACACGGGCTCGTGGTTGCGCTGTTTTTCACTGGCTTGAGAATATGAGTGTTTAAAAGGGGGGAGTTTTGCGTATCTTTTCTTTTTTTTTTCTACTTTTTTCAACAGCACGGGGCATTGTTATCACTTTAGTACGGACAACAATAAGTGATTTTATGTTAGTAGTGACTATTTGTGAGCAATCTGAAACAAAAAAGAAGCGCGTTGTGCTCCAGTTCAGTGATAAATCGTTTTTTATAGACAGTATGGTCGTAAATTTCAGTTGTCTAGAATCATTCAGAGTAAAATAGATAGCGTTGATTCATTGGTAATAAATGCTTCTTGTGTATAAAGTTCGAATTACAACACTAGTCTGTGGGGTGGAGGAGGGGAAGTAATTGTGTTCCCCGACGTTTTGATTAGATCGATGTTTTCAAGCCATTGTTCATTTGTACGATGTGGAATAATTCCAGGTGAATGTTATAGCGAAGCCGTTAGCAAGCAGGAAATTGGCCAAAAAATTATACAAGTTGGTGAAGAAATCTGCCAAACACCAACATTATCTTCGACAGGGTCTAAAAGACGTTCAAAAGGCGATTCGTAAAAACGAGAAGGGCATTATGGTCCTTGCAGGTTAGCGTATATTTTCTCGTGCAACAAAACGAATTCCAAAAGATTCTTTCAGGTAATGTGACCCCAATAGATGTTTACTCGCATATTCCTGCGTTATGTGAAGAGCATGATATACCATACGCTTTTACACCATCGCGTGAGCAGCTAGGTCTAGCAGCAGGTCACCGACGTCCGGCTATTATACTTCTTATTCGGCCCCATGCTGATTACCAAGAGTTGTATGATGAGGTGAGAGTGATTAGTTCATTTCTTAAGAGCTAATTTATTAACCCATTGGCGACATTGCGGGTCGATGTTGGAATGCAGCATAAAAAACTTCACAGCGCATGTTCCAAGTTTCTAGTAATCACACCTTGCTCAGCAGGCTCCGTGTCACCTATAGACACCTTGGTCCGGCGCCAGCGCCACATGGCGCCACGGCCTTTTTTGCCACCAATTACGCTGTAAACTTGTTGACAGGGGTCGCCGGTGGTCCTGAGCATGAAAATGGCATCCGTTTCATAGTGTGGGAACAGGGATAATCGGTGGTCCTGACGAAGCATGAAAATAGCGTCCGTATACTGGCGCCACCCCATTTAGCGCCACGCCAAGAAATGGATGCTATATCTGTGCTTCGGGCCGCCGATTACCCCTGTTACCAAGTTTATAGTGTGTTTGGTTGCAAAAACGCGCCATGTGTCGCAAAATGGCGGGGTGCCAAAAAGGATGAAGTTTCATGCTCAGGACCACCGATCACCTCTTTTCCCATGTTGACAGCAAAATTGGAGGCAAAACAGGCTCTGGCGCCAATTCGGCGCTGAACGCCAGCGCTGAAAACGAATGCCATATTCATGCTTCAGCACCGTTGATTACCCCTCTCAGTGAAGTTTCGTCTCCGATGAATTTTTGCGACCCCTGAGGTTATGTTAGTCAAAAAGACTGTCATCTTGGACAATGCGTCCCCACGTCGACCCGCAAAGAAAAATGCGCGCGGTCCCACGTGGCAGACACGCGAAAATGGCATTGTCGCCAACGTGGTTAACTAGTCTTGCATTGAAAACAGATTTTCTTTCGCATTTCTATTTTCTTTGTTTAAGGTGTATGAAGTCGTCAATGCTCTCGTCGTTGAATAATCTTTCAAGCTCGCTTCCTATTTGTTATGGGATTTACTGTTATTTTTTTGTTCGATCTGATATTGGAGATGGTTGTTGATATTTTGACATTTGATGTTAACTTGTTGAATTTATATATAATACTCTCAGTTGCCTTATACACTTGTAGCAGTTCATTTTTTACAAGACGGCTTATTGGAATAAACATTGTGTTGACTCACCCCAGTATGAACCAAGAAAATTCAATCTGGACTGTGCTCGCGTAAAGCGGCTATGTGCTCTTCCCGCACGGCGCCAAGTTTTGTTGCCACTCCTACTTACATGGGCAACTTAACAAACCTCAGTGCGACTGTGTGCGACAAGAGACTGCAGTAATCTTGCGCGCAGTTTTGTTCGTTTACTGTTTCTGCTGTTATGCGCGTATCCGTCTTGCTTTTTTTGGGTTGAGTGGTACTACCGGTTGGGCTTGCGATGAATTGGAGTGTCAGGAAACTCAATTAGCACCTATTCTCCCGGTTTCAAAGTGCTGCCAGAATCCGTGCTAGGGCAAAGACAACAAGGTGACTCATCAGATTGAATAAATGCATGTAAAAACCTTCATTCACAGAAAAACCAATAAAGGCAGCGGCACGTAGATTTCAGAGGGGTTCATAGGTTATATGGAGGTGCTCAATGGCACGCCGATAGTGAAAACAGAGAAATCCTTCAAGCAAACGCGAAAAGGGAGCCCCTCGCTTGACCGTTGATCTTTCCACCAGCGAAGGGGGGGGGGTAATCTCTAGTGAGAAAGCGTAAACTCCTGTAATTCCGCCCTCAAAGTTGTCAAAAAAAAGTCAAAAACGGATCTCCCTCTCCCGCACCGCAACGAGTCAACTTCTAAACGACCCTCCCCCGTTCCAATAGTTTGCGTGGACGATTGACCCTGGACAGAAGAGCCGGCGCTGCGTTCATATTCGCCGCCCGGGTAATCTCCACAATCCCTGACCAATTGGTGATGATAACGCTTCCAGCTTCTGTCCAAATTCGAGAGGTGATGAACAAATCAACATGAAACAAGCTTTTAGACTATTTAACTTTGAATCCCCTTCCCACACATAGTGAGCAAACACACGCAGCGTACTCTTCACGTGCTTCTTTACTAAAACATATTAAATAATAAATTTTATTATCAAAACAGCGTTTTGCATCGGTTCGATGAGTGCTCGTCGTAAGAGAGATAACAACAAGGCACGATTATAAAGGACACAGTCACGAGGGAAACCACCACAAGGGTGATGGAAGTGGTCTCCGAATGACAAGCCGGTCAGAAGAGAGTACGGTAGATTCCTAGGCGCTGTTCGCGTTTTTTGGCAGTGACTGAACTGTTCTGAAACTACTACATGATGTAAATGTGAGTTCAACAACAGCTTACACCCCCACATGCGACGGACAAGATTGACTGCAAGACCGACGATATCGAAACATTTCTCAAATGAGGCAATGTGATGTGTAATAAGTTCCGATAGGAAGCTTTAGACATATATCCACAAGACCACTCTCGGAAATCCTTACGCCGGTGTTAAACCTTGCGAATCCATCCAGCGAGTTAAGTGCGACACCGGCCTTACACTCGCTATGGTAGTACAATGCTTTACTGACTATTATGCGATCAAAATAATTTTGAAGTTTCTTCGCAGACGGGTTATCTCTATTCTGCGTCCACATGCCCAGCCGCAATGTCGGTTGGTAAAGTATGGAGTAACTCGGTCATTCCCCGAGTTGATGCTCTCTCTGCGCTCTCTCTCTCTCTTCTCGCCCAAAAGCGACTCATAGCTATTGTGATCACAATCAAACTTTTGTCTTACTATGATCGACTAATTACTGTCTTCGTCCTCCTTCGTCTAAGCAGCCGCCTATCCGGGCCCTGAGATTCTAGCAGCCCACGGATATCTTTCACTGAGGGTCCCCTCTCACTGGAAAATGTGGCGAGGAAAGTCATCCACCACTTCTGCTCGGAGCCACTTAGAAAAAAAATAGTCTAATTTTGTACTCCCTGCATGCACCCCTTCATTATGCAGAGCTATTGGCAAAAAGGTTCTCCTGGTAAGCCCAGGAGAGGAAAGAAGCGCAAGAGAGAACAAAAATTGCTCACGTCTTCCCCCAGAATCCCATCCCCTTCCTAAAGCTTTGTCCTAAGTTCTGTAAGTGGCCCACTTGCTTCAGTGTTTCCCCACCCTACGACATGCGCGCCAAACCGATAGTGATTCTTGTTTTTGCTGTCAACGATTCCCACTTAACCGTTGAGGGACACCCCGACTATCTAAGTAAAGTGTTGCGCATGTTCTGAAAGAAACAAGGACCTGAGAGGATGCGGTTCGAGGCACCGCTTAGCGGGGTAGGTGGCATATGGTGCGGTCTTGCTGGTCCCATCACACTTCCACTTTATCTAAGAAACCGTGATCGGATGTGGGTGCAAGAAAGAACATGACTTTTGCGCGCTCATGTGGTTAGGGGGGACATTCACGTGGGGGGCTAATTTCGGTACGGGACTATGTCTCAGGCAGGGGAGGTGATTTGTGGTGTGGATGTGAGGACATTTGTCCCCCTAGCGTTTCTCCCCTCTCCTGGGCTTACATTTAGCCTAGTGTCTAGTACCATGTACCCGGGTACACTTTATCGTGTTTCCTCACATATCCGCTGCGCTACACCTCCTCCCCCCCCCTCTGTCATCCATACCATGAAGCCACTGATGAGCTCGTTACTGCTCGTTTCTGACCCCGACGATAGCACTTCCTGTTACCCACCGTGACAAGTACTTCCCCCCCCCCCTTGTCACGGAAAGATTTGCTTCGACCGATATCCACTTGCTGGTTACGGATAACACCAGCGACCGATTGTTACCCAACCTTTCAAAATTAGGTCTAGAAAGTGCCGGATTTATTATCCTAAGTTAATCTTCAGAGATAGTTTGATCTGCTGAACAAGCATATCGCATTGATTTAGCCCATCGTCGAGAGAGACGTCACCTTTTCTGACATGGAAGCAAACGTCAAATAATTGGACGAAAATATTGTGACGAAAATGTTAATTTCGAAGCAAACTCCCACAAATACTTGACAACGTTGTGCACAATGTTTATTTCAGCACCGAATAATTCTTCATAACGGAAACAAGCATAATTATGGGAAGCAGAAACTTGGCGTTGAGCAAGATCCGAACCATGGCCTCTCCAAGTAAGGCAGCAGTACTTCCCTTTATGTTATATAAGGCGCAAATTTCAGCTTTGCATGGCTGCATGGCTGGTGCCTCTTATAAGAGGCTCCCATCTGAAACAATCTTTGTAACTGAATCACTTCGCAATAATGGAAGTCGGATTTGTGTTCAGCGTCCAAAAACACTGATGTGACTTTAAGTTCCCGCAAATAGCCATTTCGACCTAACCTGAGGTCATTCACTTTAGTGGAGGTGAAGGGAAAAAGAGTAAGGATACGCTTTCTGTGGTCCCGCCTAACCTGGTAGGGAAGGGGCAGGGCTGGGTTAAAGTTTTATCTCAGACGATAAGTAAGCAAGGTCTGGGTTCGATGTTATGTAGCGTAGCGCCCTCTCAGCGAAATAGTGTAATTCACACATCCCAGCTAGTCACGCCTTACAATGTGGACCTGGCCTCAAACGTCCAACACCCATCTCTATTGAACGCAGACTTGCTCACCAACACACTAACGGACAAGGGTATAGGCCATGGTAGGCGCTTCGTAAACTGTGCGCATTAGATACATATCGATCATCAGGTTGTTCGACACAGCTGATCGGAAACGTACGATCGTTATTTATATGGATGTATATGATCGGACGACTGACCATAAAAGCGGGCTCCGTGACATTTTTCACACTTGAAGGCGTGGCTGCGACAAACGCGGACGACGAGTCGGTAATACTCACTCACAGTTCGCGTGCCCTTTGAACTCGTCCTCGACGTAGCTGATCGCAACATGAAAGCACTAACGGCTCGTCCACTTTCGCCACGGCCACGTCTTTAAGTGTGAAAAATTCAAGGGGCTGTGTCCTATCCTTTCTTTTAAAAGGACGCGCGCCCGCTTCACTAATCCTATCCTAAGTTGGAAGCAGCCTGTTGTATAGGCGTCAGCCTATTAGTGCTGCCGCATTTCTCTAGATACCAGACAGCCGCGACCACTTAAAGGACGAATTCATGCTGGAAAGATAACCAATTTCAAAGTGACTTAGCGATGATGAGTGGTACACCCAAGGAGGAAAAACCATGAGAAACACCCAGAACCTGAGAAATGGGACAGGTCGTCAGCGTCCTGTATCGCTGCTCCACTTTTTTCAAAAAGTTTTTACGACCCTCTCCCTCATAAAATGTTTCACATGACCCCCTCCTTCAATACAATTTTTACCCCAAAAAATTACCGGCGAGCGGGCGGGGGTATATACTTCCCATAAAACCGCAAAAATTCCCTAACATTTCCTTTGCTATTTCCCTATTTCCCTATATTTCGACCATATTTCAAACTACTTCCATTTCTGGGAGAGGCGGGTTGTTGACCGAATGGGACCCTTTCCTTGTGCCCCGTTCTGATTTTCTAGCATTTGCGTATCGCGGACTGGCTCATGCGCGCTGTTCTCAACACTATGCTCTCTCACCTATCCATCACTCGCCACGTATAGACCTGCGGCGAGTGATCAGATGATCGGTGGGCGTGCACTGGCCCACCGCGCCAAGATTGAGCCTTGAATAGGTCGCCGAGGTCAACTCCTTCGGTGCCAATTGCGCTTCAGTCCGCACCCTTAGGAGGTCCGCGGGTCTCTCAACTAGGTGAATTACTCCTTCTTCGACATTTCACTCTAATCGCGAATTCGTCCTTTAAAAAGAAAGTGCCTCAGTAGATGTTCGGGTAGCTATAACACCTCTCGTCTAATGATGGGAAATGCAGACTATGGCTGGCCCTGTGACGCAACCCGATCCTTTCCTTCAATCTTAGCGATAAAATCAGCGGTAAGGCCGATGTCATAGTTTGCGAATCGAGCGATTCGCTAGCGAATCGCTGGATCCGAGCGTTGCGCCAGCGAATCGAACGTTGCACCAGCGAATCGAACTTTGCGCCAGCGAGTCGAACGATGTACCAGCGACTCAATAGTGGCGGGACCCAACGTTTAAAGGAAGCCCGCCACTTTCAAACAGGGTCCACTGCGAAGTACCGCCACTTTAAACAGCGTCCCTTGCGTTTTTCTCCCCGCGTGACACTGTTTTCGAAAGTGGCGGGCGGCTTCCTTTGAACGTTGGGTCCCGCCACTATTGAGTCGCTGGTACATAGTTCGACTCGCTGGTGCAAAGTTCGATTCGCTGGTGCAACGTTCGATTCGCTGGCGCAACGCTCGGATCCAGCGATTCGCTAGCGAATCGCTCGATTCGCAAACTATGACATCGGCCTAAGCGCAGTGCCCTGAGAAGGGAGGAGATTCGGCCCCACTACGCCATGGGGGAAGGTTTGATAAGGGATGCCGAACATTTCCGCTGGGACTTGTGGTGTGGACATTGACCGCTCCCTTTAATTTGAAGAACGCGGTATTCCTAGTCCCGTAATCTGTGGAGGATGAACACGGTCTCTGCATCAAGGCCTGAATAAGGCACACCAAAAATTCTTCGCAGGTGGAATCTTGCACTGCCGCTGACAGTTATGCATGGTTTTGTGATCTGGTACGGACTACCCCTAACTTTACGCCATTTTTAGATTACTGTAGCCCTCCGCTACCGAGCTGAGTTGCCGAGTACATTTTCTAATTGATTTGGTCGACAAATTTGGTACATTTTCTCTGTGAATTAACGTGAAGGCAACCCTTTGTCGATTCCTTCAGTTTATGCTACCATTCTTGGTTGAACTCGGGTTCGAGGGTGGGGCCACGCTCTGGCGCGGCGCTCTTTTCGTCTGCTCTTCCAGGGCTTAGTCTACAGGGACAGTTACTCTGTCACCATTACGTGACAGTTTCAAAATATGCGCCATCGGCGACTAAGCCTTAGTAGAGCAGACGAAAACAGCGCCGCGCCGCCGCCTGGTCTTCCAACCCACTTTAGCACAAGTTCACATCATACTTCTTCACCATAATGAGTATTTTGCTTGCATTACATTTGCTTTTTGATCTACCGTTTCGAAGACCGAGAAAATCTTAATTCACAGCGCTGTTCTCAAAAGTTGAGTAAAAGAGCTGTTTCTTGACGACGGGTGTGGTTCACTAAGATAATGCGACTTTTTCGCGTTTCGCAGCGCGAAACATTTTTCGCTGCGGGAACCTCAGGTCCACCGCTGATCATCAGTGGACCCGAGATTCCCACAGCGAAAAAACTTTTGCGCTGCGAAACGCGAAATGTCGCTTCTTGTGAACCACAGCCGTTGACGATCCGATGAATTTTGTTTTCGGTCGGGGAGGGGATAACCACAAGGATTCCTTCAAAACTCAGAGGCCATATCCTATCCTTCCTATGCTAGGTTAATAAAAGAGTCCTTTGATTTGCTTCCAAAGGTCTATCTTCTGCTTCTTTTACACACATGTACACCACAAATACGCACCTTCTCAGACCCGTTTTTGTGGGAATACAAAGAAAATTTGAGGGGATTTTTTGTTCCCCTAGACTGGGGAAAGATAGGATTCGGCCCAGGTTTGAAACTGTGATGTTGGTCGCTAGGACCGAAAACGACTTTCTCGCATTCCGCAGCGCGAAGAGTTTCTTTCGCTGCGGAAATTCTAAGGTCCACCCCTGATCATGAGTGTACCTCGGATTCCCGAAGCGAAAAGTCGCTTTCTGACCTAGCGACCCACACCCTTGAAACCGACTGACAGACGGGTAGGAACTTCATCATATACTAGTCGAGAGAAGAGCTCCGCAGAGCTATGTACAACTCAAAAAGAAATCACGTTGGTTTTTGCAATATATAACCTGCTAGTTTTTTGATTCAATTTCTACATTTTCTCTATGAAAACGTAATAAAGTAGCTTAAGGATCCTAAAATGAACTATGAATGGGGATTTTTGCATGTTGAAACAACACTGCTTTTGTTTATGTCTCTGATTATCTTTCTACTCATTGAGCACATAAACAAGCAACCTTTTACTGTCGTTTCCCTAGGGTGCCTGTGGTGAGTTAAACGCGATGGTCATCGAAGTTCAAGTGTGATATAAAACCATGAAGGCACATTCTAAAAATGCATTTTCGATCAAGCGGAAGCGCTCAGTGACTATCATCGACCTTATCACGATTGCCTCCCAGGGAAGTCCTCAATTGTCCTCAATTTATGTCACTGGTGTCGTGTACCTGGGCGTGGTTTGCTAGGACAGCAAGTGACTTTTTCGCTGCGGGAACATCAGGTCCACCGCTGATCACGGGTGGACCTGGGTTCCCGCAGCGAAAAATGTTTCGCGCTGCGAAACGCGAAAAAGTCGCTTTCTGTCCTAGCCAACCACACCCCGTGTAGTACCCTACCGGTTGATTTTTGCCAGTGGAGGTAATGCGGGTTTAACGTACATCCTGCTGCCAGCGGCGCGACTGCGCACAATCTCTAAACTGCGCACAGTCGCAGGCACTCGTAACACTTTTTTTGCACTTTAGACATTTATCATGATTTTCCATTTGGGTTAGGGGTTCAAGTGGAGTTTGGGGAAGGGGAGGGGGTGCTAATTTGGTTGGGGGGACCACGTGGCGGCGCGGTGCCCAGTTGTCTGCTACTCCAAGGCTTAGTCTGCCGATGCCTCTTATTTCGACCACGCGGCGACGAAGAGGACTAAGCCTTGCAGGAGGAGACGAGTAGAGCACCGCGCCGCCACGTAGTCCCCCCCCAACTAACTATGGTGCTATCTTAGGCTGCTTTCATAGTTCGCGGACGGCGCAGATA
>MU891920.1:0-15593 GCA_036418205.1 Ostertagia ostertagi
ATACTGCAACAAATCACGATAAAAAACGCTATGTTCATTAGTCTCACCTAGATGGAAGACGACAGATCTATAGTTGAGATGTCTACTGGCGAGACATAGTTGATATCTCAATCTGGTAACCGTTGAACTCTTCCACAGAGCACTAAAAATAGAATGAGTGAAGCATCAGGGGAACTCTAGGATCGAGCACAGACAGAAGCGGCTGCATTCTACTTCACGGATACTCTAGGTTCTAGCACAGACTGAAGCGGCTGCATTCCACTTCAGGGACAGCGAAGTCTCATGCACACAAAATGCTAATCCAAGCAATTTCTCCCATTCGCACTCGCGATTGACCGTTCAGGAATGGTCAAAAAATGGCAATGTGTTCGTTCCGCAATCCTAGTTTTTATTATGGATCTACTCAAATCGAAATGGAAGTTACCAGGTATCAATAACTCCTCCGATAAGGGTCGAACAACCATTGAGTCTTCCCAGCAATGGGTTAACAACAGTGATTTCAAGTGGAAGGGGGTTACTAAAGTGAAATGTTAGTGTAGAAAAGTCACTTTCAAAGGAAGTTTAGGAGGGATTCCGGGAACGAAGTAGGAAAGTACAAAGTATGATGGAGGAATTTACGATAAAAACGGTCAAAGAAGGAGAAAATTGCATAGTTGGGAACGAGCTCCTGAGGGTGCTGACCGACGCGCAATTGGCAGCGAAAGATTTGACCTCGGCGATCTAGCATGGCTCACTCTTGGCGCGGTTGGCGGGGTACGCCCACCGACTATCTAATCACTCGCCGCAGGTCTATACGTGGCGAGTGATTAGATAGCAGAGAGCGTAGTGTTGAAGAGAGTCGCATCAATGCGCAAATCAACGGGCAAGGAAGGGGTCCCATTTCTCGGGTTTCGGGCCGTTTCAATGGTTTCTTCTTCATCCCTGCTCCACTGACCACCTCTACCCTTATTTCCAATAAGCTAACTTTTCATCGTGAATTCTGCCTTTAAGTGATGGCAGATTCAGTGACGCTATCTAGGCCATCAACCGTGGAGGGGATCGTTAATGTAAAATCGGCAAATGTATCAACGGTGATCCTACACCCCTAAGCAACCCGTCTGTACTACACCAAAACGACCTAATAGTGCAATGATAATGAAAAACTCACAGAAGTGGTTCCACTTTATGTTTAGTTGATTTTATGGAAATGTTGTGAAAAGTCCAAATACTTGAGCGCATTTTGAACTCAAGATCAGACAAGTCCTGGAAGCTGAAAAAAGAAACTATGATAGAGATGGTATACGGCTTAAATAGAAAGTGAAAACACTTCGGAGACGGCAGAACTTCATTCAGCGGTTTTCAAAAATGATCAAGTGTGGAGAGCCTTCTACTTGAATTAACCTACATCCGAACTGCATGCGCGCCTAGCTGACGAGTTGAAATGGAGAGAAAAGAAGCCATGCTTCGATTTATTGACATCGTTTACTGAGCCCAAACGGTCGCACAAGAGTGACATTATCGGGCAAAAATTTCATTATCGTTTTCACGCACACGGTATCGAAATGGTGAAACCTGCTTCGCTCTGGAACTGGGACGTTTCGGGCACACGATTGAAAGAGGTCTGCTCTCTTGTGGAAGATAATGAAGGCTTGGAAAAGAGGTCCTCATGGTCACTAATCACACGAGTGCAACACGAGTTCCGTCAACATCTTTATCCTGTTCCATCCCGTGGCTGAGCAACGCCATTACTGCTGATGAGAAGTGGTCGATCTATACCAATCACTCGCAGAAGGCGCCGTGCCTGCAATGCATAATGAAGGGAGTGAAAACCTGTCAAATTCAGAAAAAGTTTTGGCCTATGTATGGATAGCAAATCGCGAATCAGCCCCTACGAGGTCCTCCCCACCGTCGGCCTCGTAATCTAGCCTCCTGAAAACAAAGTCTGACGCTTCCAGGAAAACTTCACCTCACCCCCCCCAAATCAATGAGAATGCCTCTCTATGATAATTCAAGACCACTGCTGCGACGATGACAAGTTCCGCCCTTCCGAAGCCTAGTGATGCCTACCCATCTACCGTAGAGTGGATCAGCTTCCTCCCAAAAGCAACTTTTACCTTGCTAAGGAATCGGTCCTAAAAACAAAAAATACCCAAAGAGAAGTCGAAAATGACCGCACTGCCTTTTCAGTCTGCTTACTGCGGACCTTCGGGTACGCACGGTATACGACTTTCGGCGATTCGTTAGGCCACAAGATTAAATGGATCATATGTTGATGATGGAGATTGCTTATTGGCGAGATAATGTTAACTCAAAAAAAAATGTTTGAATCTGGCAACAATTTTTGGGACAACCCAAAAATTTTCTTCTGTATGTCTATAATTTGAGTTCTGCAACTAAGCCATAAAGGTTAGTTTCAGAAAGGAAGCGCCCAGTGAGTTCGCTAACTCATTTCCTTGAATTGGCAAGATGAACTTTTCGGAAGATCTGTTCTTATGCAAAACCAAGACAGTTCTCGTGAGATGTGATGCAGATGCAACAGAATGTTTCACAGATGACAAACAAATCAGCTGAACAGTAACTCGCAGCACTGTACTCACTGTCGCAATCAAGGAAACTTATAGAGGATCCACTTACAACAGCTTGAGATTTCTTGTGGGTGGGTACTTTCCAGTAAATTCTTCATAGTTGAATATCCGGGTGACCACCCTTGAATGCCAAATGCAGTGCAATGGAATTCCGTGCTTTGCCAAACATCGAAGATATCGCATCAATATAGACTAAACGAAAATACGACAGAAATATCACAAAAAAGCCCAAAACTTCTAACACTCACTTGTCTCATTGATAAATTCCATCGATGGTTCAAGAGATCGCAAAACGATCTTATTAACCTTATTATAGCGTCCACATCTAAACAAACATGTTACTAGATAAAAGTTTACACCATGCTCACACGATGACGTGCTCAAGACTTTTCACACTCCTCCTCCTACTGCTTTTGAATCGAGTGGTCATCTCTTAACATATACATACCCTTGATCGGGAATAGTCACGAAAGTTGCTTTTCAATTGAAATAAAATTAAACTACTTCAAGATTGATTAGACGGAGCGTTATAAATCTCAGGTGAAGGATCCAAAACATAGCCCTAATCAACATTACAGTCGATACGTAACAATACGATTGATAAATCCCCACAACATTACCCTGGTTGACCACTTGGAACTAAGTTGAAAGAGAAAACCAAATTTACAGAATTCACTTACTTTCATCGCACTGCCAATTCAACAACGCTCGCAGCTCATCTTCAACAGTGTAGAATAGCTGTGTTGGATCAATTCCATCAACGGTTCGCACTTCGCGGGGTAACTAATAATTTATATGAGATTCCTTGAATTTTCGTGATAATTTCGAAAAAAAAAGTTGAAATAGTTCAAAGAAATGTGGCAAACTGTGGTAGTAATCATTGAGGTAGCTATGGAAGAAAACTTAATATTTATGTTGAAACATATAATGCGAACCGCCATGATGCCAGACGAACGTATATGATTATTTGAACGAGAATCAGTCCAGTCAGACAGACACTCACCCAACTTCGATACATAAAAGCCCTACATAAAAGTGGAAGCACGCCATGAGATCGATTTCGAATGAAGTCAGGGATCTTAGCATCCGCCTTCTCCGGATTCATAGAGAATTTTAGTGCCGGAAATTGGTTGCCATGATTCACGCCGCCCACTTTTCCTCCCCGAAGGGCCTACAAGACCCTCAATTGGAGGCCCACTTTTCGCAACGCCCACCATTACCTTTTCCCCTTTAGCAAGTGTGGAGAATGTCTCGTCGACAAGTAAAGTTGAACAGAGTTTCGGGGAACAATCTCCAGCGGGGTATTGTTGCATACAGCTCAGATCTTCACTTCTATACGCTGGAGAAGCTATCGACGCCACGTTTTGCCCGAAACGAACGTTCTACCTCTCTCTTGCAATAGCAGATCTTCCTACGCTCACCCAGTTCCACACTTATCATACCTAAGACACATGTCAGACTTTGTAAATAGCTCAATTTGTCTAACTAGCGCGACTTGCTAAAAAGTCAAGCAATTAAAATTGTGATTCGATGGCCCCAAAAAGCCGTTCAACGTCCCCGAGGGGACAATCATTAGTATTTGATGTCCCAAAGTAGTCGGTGGCTACATAGGTAACATAGTCACTCTCGCCGGCTCCTTTGGGACATGAGATGGTGACTCAGTTCCTCGGGGCAATTGACATTAAAATTAAACGTCTAGCTATTGTCTCTAACGAATCTGACATCTTACCACCAAATTCTGAAGAAAAACCCACACTCAACTTTAGGTCTGCGGGTCCTCCCACACCCTGACATTTTCCTCATTCTTTCATCCCTACATCTGCCATAGCACCTCCAGGATGATCCCGACTACAATGATCTGAAATAGATTGTCATCACCCCCATCCTCCTTCAATCTTCAAACACCAATGCCTGTAAATTGAACATGACAATTACTCAGATACCACATCGGGAAATCTTCAAGAAGGCGATAATCCATATATAGTTCGAACGACGATTCGCTAGCGATCCTGGATACGACGTTCGCGCCACGAATCGACGTAAATGTACCCACCGACTCAACTCGTGGCGGGACCCAACGTTTTAAAGGACCCACGATTCGCCAGCAAAATCGCTCGATCGCATACTAGACATCGGCTAACATTTGCCCCTAAAAGGGAGTCTATCAGGCGCAAACAACGCTTTTCAAAAGGTTCTTTCGGCGCAATGTAGAAACACAAAACAATGTTCATTTTTCGCGAATGGTCTTAGCATAAAACAAAAGAAGCATAAGGTACTGTTAAGGTTCGATCCCCCGTGGCGACCAAATTTTGCATTTGGGTTGGCGCCTACGGTTTGGTGCCAAATCGCGCTAAATATCAAAATCAGATGTCAAATTCATCGTCAGGACCATTTTGAAGCCAACAAGTGACCGCCAAACTTGATTGCAAAATTTAGTCGCCGCGGGGATCGAACCATCAGGGTATCATTCACCACTTTTTTGATACTACTAAAACCGTTCAGCGAAAACGAAACATGGTTTTGGTCCATACATGCGTCCCTACAATATGCAAGCTCGTATAACGCGGCTGTCTTGAAAGACGCCCCTGTGAGAGGTGTGGAAAGCGCAAGGGTTAAGCAAACAGGCACAGCAATTGTCTTCGAAGATCGCCGCGCGGTCCCTCTCGCTGCAACATCCTTCAGTAATGCCCAATATAAACTGGTACAACTTTTGCGTTAGCGGTAAGCTTCTTAACACAGGGAATCGATACTCTTAGGTCGACCCAACACAATATGAACAGCAAAGGTTTACGGACTACTTGATTTTTCCTCAATGGTCCTGCAGCGATGGCTAGAGCACAGACGATTAGAGAACGGATGTGCCCTAGAATTATCCTTGAAAAGACTCGCGAAGAGGCGTTTGAAGGCTGAGGGCAAGTATCCCTGACAAACACAAAAATTCCCTCCCCCCCCCAACTCCTCAGCATCGCAATCCGATTGTACTTTCAACACGTCCTTCAACTTTGTGCAGACCTTTCTAGAAATATCTGATACCTAGAACACAGGTAATAGGACCAGACTGTTTCCTTCTGTCAACAGCAGCTTGAACACTTGCATCAGCATGTCTTCCCCCCTCCCTAGAATAGCAGACCTTGTCCCTGCGAGAGACAGGGCACAGCTTAGGGACAGTTCAAAAAACGGAAACAAAACAGCATGCGGGAAGAAAACGACCCCATTACCCTACTTTTCAAACTTTCCTACTGTAGCAACACGTTAAACAAAGCGTCTCGGACGTAATTACAGAAGACGCTCTTTCGCTGTCACGCACACTCACATTTCATCGAGCGTTTACACTTCCAACTTTCGCATGGTCAGAACCGAGCCTACCCCTACCTTTCTGAATTTCTACTACCCCTTCCTTGTTGGATACCAGTCCAGGAAAAGAATTGGGGAGGGTCCATGTGCAAACTGCCCCTGAACCTACAATCTCTGAATCACGTTAAAAAGTTCGTTACCCCCTTCAGCGTAATCGCCATGTTCTCAAAAGTCGGTGATTAATTAGAAACGGTGAGCGGAACGGTTGCCATCGAGATTTTCTCTCACTGCGATAACTGATTACTGAACTAACCCAATCCCGTTTTCTCCTCCCCATTGCATAGCCCCCGAAACTTTCCCGTTTCTATCGGACAAGCCACCACTGACTGCTCGCCCTACTTCCCCTCCCTTTCAATTCCTTTCCTTTTTAGTATCATAGAAATTCAACTGAATAATTCATAAGCGCATATACTCAGAAACGGCTATAACGTCTTAAACATCTCCGCCGCTTCATTTCGCCGTATAATGTGACCGACTGCCGAACGTGACGATGCAGGACCTCGCCGCGTCATGGTGCAGCACGGTCGCCATGGTCGACTGGTCGAACCCGAGCCAACAGTTCACTTTGACGTTTGCAGTGAATGGTGTTGCTCATATTGAACGTTTTCGTGGATATTTCATCATGATGTCATTACCACAAACATTGCGCAACTCTCGTCGTTGGGAGCTTGCTGCAGTGCAGCGTAGTATTGGAACTGGTCCCCCCCTTTTCAACAACTCTCCTTTTCCACACCGTTTTCAATACCGGTAACTTTTTTCTCGACGCTATTTATAAACTCCTGTCATCTTAACATTTGTATGGTGCTCTTTCAAATGACGTTCCCAGGATCTTTCATAACATTAGAACCCGAGTTACCCACGCCCCACTTTCCCCGCGTTTCGTAAGACATCTCACATGGGCGCTGACCTGAAACACCTCAAATACTGTTTTTTATGTTTGTGTTAATGATGCCAATGACATCAAAGAGCCAATGTCCCTAACCCACATCACTCTGGGATGAATAGTACTGTCTGAATCTGCTCTCATTTCCTATTCCTATTTCACTTACGTTCACTTTCTTGTGGGTTCACGATTTCTCGTCTGAGTGTTCTATTTGTCACCTATCTTCGGAATCGTTACTCTCTGAAGCCGATTGGGCCGACTAAGTTCACCCTATGCGATCACATTGTCATTGACGATCGATTGCTAAGTTCGGCATCACATTCGTGTAGCCCAGAGCCGTTCATTGAAGACTGCGTCGAAATATTAGGAATCGCGAAAATGTCCACCGTGTGCAAGGACGGAAATCACGATTATTCTCAAATTGCCCCTATTCCGGAGAATACCGGGATCGGTATGGCATTGGGGTAGAGGCCCTTTTCGCACTCCACCGTGCAGTTCATGTGGACCATCTAATAATCTGAACCACCGCAGTTTTTTTTTTTCAAACCGGTGGCATTATTTATTCATTTCTTGTCATTTTGGTAAGTGATGATTTTATCCATTGCTGCACATCACAGTTGCTTCAAATCTTCTGAAACCTTACGTAATGTCTACAAAGGGTCGACGGATTACTTGGACTCGGTCCTTCAAGCCGCCTCAATCCGATGTCTCGTCTGCGCTCTCTCGCCTTATCAGCTGCTGATGACCACTGTGTTCTCACACATTCAAACTTTTGCCGAACTCACTCTCGAGTCCCTTTCCCCTCTAAGGCTCAGTCCAAGAGCTCACACTTTTGAGATTTGGACCGCCGAAGCCAGCGCCGTCATAATTGGTCTATTCGCCGCCATTTGTGCAGACCATAGAGGAAAGTCAAAGTAAACGAACAATTAACTCGTGCTCGTGCAGCAGCTGCTTGGTTTTCTCATAAGATTCATTACGAAAGTCGATTTCGACTACGTCCTCAACTTATTTGAGAATGCTCATCCATTAGCGTTCAAAGGGGCTTAATATTGAAGGTCTGGGTTTTTTTGGGTTCTGTTTTACCTGTTCATGTGTTTTGAGTGCCAGCGGTAGCTGAAGCTTCTGAACATTTAACACAAACCACCTTTTTCATGAAACCTCCATGCCTGATGTTCAATAAAAATTCTACGAGCACTAACGCGATCAACTATGCCTCAATCTCTGTATTTCTCTCAGAATCTTAACGCCAGAAATTTCGGCTGCCATATTAACATTCTATTGTTGCTTTGGTGTGATTCGCCGCTTCAGATGCCCATTGTTGATGTCGGTTCTCGCTTATGAATCCTTCTCCAAAACATACATTCTGTTCAACAATCGCATATCAAACGTAAGAGGTTTTTTTCATGGGGATTTCGGCATTTAGGAATTTCGATGTGTCTACAACTCTTTTTGAGAAGTAACCAGGAATTACACACATAAAGTGTCTTCGAGGCACACGGAAAGGATCGTTATTATTGAAGACAACTATCCTCTTGATCCCGTCAAAATATCTCACCCATCGCACAGCAGTGAACAATGCAATTAGAATTCCTTGTGCATAATTGCCCTAAGAGTTGTTGTGCACGTAGAAATCAGGTCAAGGATCACATATCTTCTCAAATACAGGGTGCCACGAGGTCTTAATTGTGTTGTAACTTGAATTGAATTGATGAGTTAGCGCACGGTTAACATCCCTTTAAGTTGGGGGACGATGGAGAGGTGAAACGGAGGAAGACTTTGCAAGGAATTTCAGCGAACAGCGTGCGTTTGGACTTTTTGCTCTTCGTACGTCTGATGTGACTTTCTCATTGAACACTTGACCCTAATTGATGTCCCACATTCCCCTCTGTCTACTGTTTTTACTGTGTCGGGTATGCCAAGGCTATTTGGCAGCTTCACGTTCGTTGACAGAAGGTAGACCAATTCCACTCATGCTCTGAGCATAAATCTCAATAATTTGTTGACGACCAGTCTTTAAGTCTTGCTCATATTTTCCTTTACGATTTACGAACTTTTTTCGTCGTATTAAGTGAAATTAATCATTTTTCCATACAACTGCTTATAATCCTCCAAAAGTGAAGTTCATGATGAAAAGTCAGCTCGTCATAAATTCGAGTTAGAGATAGTCAGTACGTAATAGTAATTTCTTTAGAAAGGGGTCTGGATTTGATTCTGCTCAATGATATTGGTGTGGAAAAGTTGAGATTTTGAGCGTTGCTCTTTCCTTTTGGGCCGGAAGGCAAAACTAGGGATTTCTGCCTTATCAGGAAGCAGAGCAATTAACAGACGAGCGAAATCTCAAGAGGTTTTGATCCATTCTACAGTATTGTTGGCTTGTGTGCTTGGTGGGATGCTGGGTTTTTTTTTTCATGAAAGAAAAGTGGTCCACACAGTAGACACCGAGAAAAGTCGCTTGGTTGCTCACGTGATAATAACGTTGACACATCAAGCTACTCCCTTTTTTCAATTCAACTCCCCGTTCAGTCGGTCGTGAGATTTTGGCTTCCAGGCATTCTGACTTCGTCGATCAACTTCATTTGCAGCGCAATAAATGTCAAAGCGCTCATTCGTATCGTGTCATGTTCCAGATGGCCTATGTTCCAGCGCGGCTCGCTGCTCCGTATTGAGCAACAAAAATGTCATATCCGCCCATCTTATAATAAAGCGTCTCACTGCTTCGTGTTTACATTAGCCCGCTCGTGCCTCCTGGTAGGAATTATGCTCGCGTCGGAGTTCATTCTATAAATTCTTCGAAATTGTGGAACGAATACTAGGATTAGGATCATTTGAGTTTTATGCTCCTCTCCCATATCCCATAATTTTCAAATATCTTGCCTAGGCTTGATCAATAGCCTCGCTATTTTGTCGACATAATTTGTCGGGCGGCGAATTCATGTCATGTGCCCTGAATGTGAATAGGGTTTTATAGATGGGACTCAATTTATCCGGATACGTTTGTATGCCGTATATGCTCCCCTCTGTCGTTGGGTTGTGTGGGTAAGCAATGGATACTTCACATTAGCTTGTTAATGTTCGTTTTAAAGGTGATTGATAATTCTGCTACCATAAAATCTGATCACTATATTTTAAGAAGCTGTAGACTTAGCTCCCCGTTTTCTTTTCAATCTGGATGCTGAAGGACTAGGCGATACCTGTCCAACTGCTGGGATTAAATCACCTTTTGAATGGTTTGCTGCTTCTTTTTGAAAGACGTTAAGTTTCTGATACTTTCTCCATAACGCGCAGAAGTGTTGCTGATTGAGTAATTTTGTAAACTTGGAGTCATGCTTGATTAATTGGGAGAATACAATCTTTAGGACTGTTGTAATGTCCGTTATGATTAGTGTTTTATGCTCGATGCTTCGTTGTGTACTAAAGGAATCCCATGGGAAAAAAAAAAAACCACCAGTATTTCAACTACAGCAAAATTGCGAGATTGACAAGATGAGGCAGTACGGATTACACTAAGGTTGTAAAATATAGCAACGTGTATGAGAGCGGACCATAGTTCTACAAGTTGTGATAACTAGTGTTGTTCAAATGTCATTGAGGGAAGTGCTCGCTCTCAAGCTTTTTGAAGTCGGGAGTTTTCACTAATTCATACCTTGAGCCATATGGGTGGCGAATCATATGGTTGGGATGTGATGCATTACCAGTTCCATTCTCCCAGCTCTTTTCCTTCACACCACCAAGGATTGGTCCGTGGAAGTTGCTGTTTTCAGCGCTCTGCAATACCGGTTTATTGAGCCTATTCGTAATAACTGTTCTGGTACTATTTAAAATTACGACTGAGCCAGATGAAGAGTCTATTGGGGAGTTCGTTAATTGCTTGAAGTAAACGAGAAATTGGTTGACTCTGCTTCACAGTTTGATAAAGTGTAATTCTTCTTAAATACTTCAAATTGAAATAGGCGTGATTATGAGCGTATTTCACATCCAGCAATCTCACGAAGTCTTTTGCTTCTTCCTGTGGCATTGTTCTCATTATAGTTTTGATCATTCGTTCATTGTTTACTGCTATGCTGACGTTTAATCGCTGTTTCGCCATTGATTCAGTACAAACTAGTCATAGCGGCAGCAGATGTGTTGCGATTGATGGTGACTCGAGGGTTGTTATTGTGGGCATTGATTTTATCGTTCGTTATCGAGTCCTAGGCGTTCGCTACCAAATGACGTTCTTTTTTTTTCATTCGTCACTCATTTAATTCCAGTCGTGACCGTGTGAGTGGCTTATCGATTTTTGCCGTTTTTATTGTTAGGTTATACGAGTTGGTGTTTCTGTCTCATCATGGCTACGCCTGCAATGGAATGTGAGTGTAATTGGATTTTCAATTTTTGCTGTTATACTGCTTTCGCCTGATTTTCATAAGTTTATTCAATGTCAGTAATTTGAACAAGTTATAGCTGCTGACCCCGTGTTCGATACTTACGATGGTACGACACAACTAAGTGATGCTGAAACTGCTATTCTGAAGGAAGAATTGAGAAAGGTTATCTCATCTTGAGCGAGCTTCACTAATTTCGGTCATATCCATTTGCATATTTGTTTTTTTCCCCGACTGAAGAGAAATTCAAACTTGAAACGGTTCTTCTTGCCGTATAAGATGCATCGAGATAAAGGTAAGCTGAGGTTATGAATCCTAATAAACCATGATTGGTTGAGCTTGGACATGTATCAACACGGCTAGGGTACTGCTACGAAGCGTAGTTCTTTTTTGTTGTATCAAGATTGTTTGTCTTGATCAGGTGAATTTCACCGTAAACCGTTTTCGACCTTTAATTGCCGTACCATTAATTGTGTAGGAGATAGAGACGTTGCATGGACGAGATTGTTCACTGAGCTATTGGTTTTGAAGTGCGCTCGGCTGGGCTTAATTTCCTCGCTTGACCCTGCTCGTTTTCTAATCTGGCAGTGTCAGTTCGGGGATTTGCCGTTCATATTAAGAGCAGTGAACGCTTCCACACAGGGCGGTATTCAATCCTTCCCCCAGGGGTTGGGGGACGGAAATCCCTTTAAATTTATTTGTTTTAACGATGTAGTATCTCATTTCAATGCTGATTTCTGTTAGAGATAAATACTCCCTAAACCTTGACGCCTTTATCGAAGAATCTATTGGGAAGATCGGAGAAAATTTGAAGGGTTTTTGTCCCCACCCCTAGGAAGGATTGATCCACACAAGTTAGGACCTGCAGTCCCGTTTTTGAGCGCAGTTTCTCTTTCAGAGCAGTTTACATTTCTCTTTCTGGAAACATCCCATCTTACTTCAATTTGCTCGTGAAGACAGCTTTCCTCCAAGAGGGATAGTATTTCCACCCGGTGTTGTGGACGGGTACTTAATGATTGCTGTGTTACTTTGATTGGTTATCTTTTATTTTTCTGAATGCAGTTGAAAATTGGTCTTATTTAGGTGGAACGCGAAGTTACTGCGGTTTTTACCCTTGAGCAATTATTATGACGAATATGAGCCTATTCATTTGCAGTTTCCAAAAAACAACTGAAGTCGCTGCAGCAACTGCAGACACCGTGAAACACAAGTGGAACGATGTCCGTAATTCATCTCTTTTCAAATCGTTCGAATCGAAATTGGGAACAGCTTACACCAGCGTGAGTGTTTTTCTTCTAATCTTAAGCAGCATTTTTGCAGATTTACTGTTAGAGCTCTTATTTTTTCCTTTTTCTTTATTGAATGGAATAGTCTACACTAACTTCAGTCCTTTCGAAGGATTCGACTGAATCCCAGAAATTCTATAGTTTTCGCTCCAGGAAAAATCGATTTTTTGAGAGTAATTACACAAAATGCGCGATGGGGCTCTTTCTGGATAACTTACGGAAGGGCTCCAGCAGATATCTTTTACATAATAGTCTTTACTCTTCTTGAATAGTTTTGCTGTTTATATCAAAGATGTCAATCATTCGGAATCTCGTTTGTGATAGTAGGACAATATAAAATGAACATGAGAATTCGATGAGAAACCGGTTAGATGGGTGTGGGTTAGATGGGGGTTCAAAGCAGTTTTCAGTAGAAGGTTTTGGATTATTTTCATTTGCAGTAGTCCTTTTAGTCACGGTTTACTGAGGTTTTCTGGTGAAGTGTAGTGAAGCAATGGCACGCAATGCGCGAGGCTTTTATTGAGTTCCATTCCTGTTGACTGCCTTTGTCACGAAGGTCGTTGCTTGTGGAATGTTAATAACCACTAGATTAATACATTCCTGAACAGGTTATTGAGGAACGCCAGAGATTTGTGAACAGGGTATTGCAAAGAGTACTTCTGTGAAGAAGACATCATTACTCGATCAAGGGTGTACATTTCGATCGTTGTTTGCACAGCTGTCATCAATGTGCATGTGTCCGAATTCCGTGAGCTCGGCGCTCATGAAAGAGGAGCGAAGAGCTTGAGCCATTTCCTTTCCTAGGGATCCTCTCATTCCGGAAGATAGAGAAAATCTGCATCGGTTATGGTTTCATTTTTGGGCATACTGTTTTAGGTTTCATCCAGATTTGTCATAGGTGATCAATAGAATTTAACACGTTGACGACATCGCGCGTTTTGGGTTTTTGCACCGCGTGGGACAAGGGCGCTTTTGCGAGCGCGGCCGTCACACCTCACACCCGTAAATTTCGAACGATAACTTGGGAAGCTTCAAAGGTACGAAACCATTTCAGCAATATTCAATGCGTAGAAAGTAATCGAAGATATAGTAGCGAAATTCCGATCAAAAAACGTGAAATGGTAAAGAAAATTGGAATTCAAGTCCTTTTCTCTGTAGTGGATGCCAAAACTATTTTCGATGTGGATGTGTCAAGTGAAACATATATCTTTCTATCCCTTTAAGTTTGTATTTACTTTCACTACCTTTTCTCACTGACATGTTCATCAGAATAGGAAGAAAACGAGGGATGAACCGAGCTGCCAAATTCCGCTGTGCTTAAAAAAACTTCTGCTAAACTGGAGCATATTTGATCACACCGTGACCCATGTCGTTTACAGTTATGTTATGTTGTAATCCATAGAATAGAGGCAAGCAAATTGGGAAGAATCCCCGCATACGCTAGAAAAAGGGATGACAAGGGTGAGACGCGCAACCGCGTCTCAATGTCCAACGAGGTGCGCAAGTGAGACGCGTTACTCCGTCTCAGTGTCGTCAATGTGTTAAGTCATTTGATCGCATTGCTCCTTTTACATCTTTTTGCCCCCATAGTTTCGCTCGATTTGCAGTAGACTGCTCTAACTGTCTTCTAAATTTTTATTGAATTCGATTGAACTGCTAAAGCGGTGTCGTTATGGTGTCTACACAATTACTGCCAGTCCTTCAGTCTTATTCAGAGTTGTATAGGTGTTCATTATTGAGCATACCTCTTTACGCATTCTCTGAAGCTCCCCATATTTTTTGTCATGTGGGCTTGGAGTTTGGGTTTTTCCTGATTGCATTATTCTCGTCGTACCATGCCTTTTACAGAACCTGAGTACGCCTACAAACACCTACAATTTTGGTTCAAAACGGAATTGGTGGGGGAGGGGGTGGAGAGGAGGAGATGTTTTAAGGAGGAGCTTATAAAATTTTGTGAATATCTTCCTCTGCATTTGTTTTCTTTAATTTTAGTTTATTTCTTGTTCACCGCTACCACTTTGTGTCACTGTTTGATGTTGTTAGTGACTATGTCATTTTATTTGAGTTTAAATCCACTTGTCCTGGTCTTTTATTTAGTTTTTTTTTTCCATTCTTGACTCACCAAGCAACCTAGCCACGAACCTTTTAAAAGTGTTCAAAGCTCGGCAACGATGCGCTAGGGAAGGGGTCAGTTTTTCATAGTCTCTGAGTGTAAAGATCCGTTGGCGTTGGCCTACTCTGCGTGAAGTTGTATTAGAGTCAGGAAATGAGCGTCAGCATGGAAAATAAATAGCGTCGAAGCATTATTTTATAGGGCCTGACTAGGATATGAAAAAAAAACGGCGCGTGAACCACTCACTCTAATTGGTGGTGGCAAAGAATTATAGCCGCTATTTCTATTCGTCAGATTGTGAAGGGGTTCTTGTCAACCAAGATGTCAGGTGTCCTCTTGTGCAGGATTAACATTTTCCCTCCGCTTGACAGTATCCCACGCAACTTTTTCTTCCAACGACGAAGCGCTATTGCGAAATTGTCTATTCGTGTCGACGTCAAGCTAGCCGCATTACACCAGCAATGGAAGGAAAGAGCGAAGAAAAGCCTGAAACCGGCTGGTAGTGGTTTCTGGTTCGGGTATCTCAGTCACTTAACAGCAAGACGATAGTATGTCAAAGTGGAGGTGCGAGCCAAAGTTGGGGCCGGTTGGTAGTGGAAAAGTGCGAAAATTGGATCGTAATCCGTTACACGAGACGAATTATTATAATTATTAGTTCGTGTCAACATTGATTTGGTGATTGATTCCCGTTTATGGAAAGGTAGAACATAAAGCAAGCATCGGTTCAGATCTGAATGCCAATCTTTCTAGAAGCGTTTATGGTTTTTCTCCATATTTTATTGAATTTTTGAGGCTTCACGGCTGTGTAGTCGTGGCGCTTACTCTCAGCTCTTTCGGATTCTTTTTTTTGCGAGTTTGTTTCGTAGTAGTTCAAAACAAAAGTGTTTTCATCGAAGATCATTCCATCACTAACGTAAATTCAATACCTTTGCTAGGTGGATGGAGTGATAACTTATTTTCATCATGCCTCTTCACCTTTGTGTCGCTAGTAATAGAAAGAAACCAAACTTCGAAAATGCTACGATTGTG
>MU891926.1:0-11953 GCA_036418205.1 Ostertagia ostertagi
ATGCGATTAAACCCTGACTTTTGGAAGGGTGCAATTATTAGAGCAAATCAATCATCTTCGGATGAAGTTTGCTGACTCTGAATAACGCAGGGTCTCCAGCTAGAACGTGTCGGCGACTGATCACCGTAAAATTGGGGGAGTCGGGTTTCTCCCCAGCACCATTGTTGGTGCCCACGCAGTTTATGATGAAATGGTAGCAGGTTGCTCTTTCTGAGCAAGTGATTGTCACATCCGTTGGTTGTGTCAGAGTGACCACACGGGGAAATCGAGTGTGACAACACTAACCTGAAACAAGGAAAGTGACGGTAGGCACTCTTTAGCCGCTATAGCGCCTTGTACCCTCTGTTCGAAAATTGCGGTGGTGGTTAGGTAGTGTTGCATGCAAGTGACGCTACGGTACCTGGAATACAGGAAATCTTGATGACCGCTCGCTGAGCGGCGCCATCCGCAATCACCTCATGTTTAACCTAGTGTCCTGAGTTGAATTTCTCTTTCGGTGGTTTTTCGCTCGTTATCAACATAACTTATCTGTTCGCTTAATGCTTCGCTGTGTGTGTCTCATTTGTTTGAATCACTGTACCGCAGCCGCTAACGTCTAAGCATGGTGTTTACAGGTAAATGGTTGGAGCAAACGGTCCGAAAAAGAATCTTCATTTTATGGACACTCGGAAGTTCTTCTCGGTGGTGCACGTAAAGTACGCCTTTGGTTCTTGCAAACTCAACTGATCTGAAGTGCGCTGTTTCAGTGCGGGAAGAGTGTCCTACAATTTGGACGAGCTCGCCACATTGATCGGTGCGCGAATGACAATCGGGGAAAATCAAGTCCAAGGCTTGTACGAGTGCTTCATGCGGTTCCAACAGGAACAACAAGGACCTTCCAGGGATAACGTAAAAAAGGAGGAGCCGGAATCGGCTCCTTTCAAGCGACAAGCGACTAGAATCCCGCAGCAAGAATCCACGCAAGGACTTATGCTACCAGCGGTAGTAACAGGTAACACCTATCCCAAACATCGATGGGATGCAGCGACGTCAAGTTTGCAGAACGGTGTTGAGAACCACAACCACACCTTTTGAAGGAGTGGTGGCTACCATGGATCTCAACTAAACCTCTCCTTCATATACCTAAACTCTCTTTCTGTGAACTCAACTCGTTGGCCTGTAATAAGGTCCCAACGAGGGCTAGGCTGAGTGTTACAGAAGAGTGCGGATCTGAAGGCGAGCTGTTTACGTCACTGTGCGAATGATTCAGTGTTGCATTTGACTATTGGTTGAGAGCCCAAACCGCTCCTAAGAGCATGCGGTGGCTACTAGGGATCCCAACCAGTCTCTCTTCGTCTTTCTAAAGTTCTCTTTCTGAATTTCGGTTTGATTTTGTTGGCTCGGATTCTGCATATGATTCTCGCGAAGATTGTGCAATCCTTGAAGCTACAACAATAATTAGACTGCACATTTCAGATGAGTGCGAAAGAGAAGAGCAAGGTGGAGGTAGTAACCATCCCATACAAAGATTTTAGTAAAATCGCTCGTTTCGGGTGAGTCTTCTATCTCACCAACAACACTGAAATAAATGAAAATAACTTTTCAGTGATACCGGTGTAACCTTCGTGAAGGAACGATTGGAGCGCGCAATCAAGGAAAGCAGCGCGAGTTTGGAAGATCAGCTAAAAAGGCTGACTGAAGAAAACGAAGATTACGCCGAGAAATTAAGGTGAGTTGACTAATGTTGGACAATTAGTAGTTAGCCAATGAGCTCAAATCTACAATTCAGGAAAAAAGCGATGGGACGAAACAAAAGAGAAAGTCAAAGAAAAGAAAGGCAGAGGAGCCTTCATCGAGCAAATGAAGATATTCTGAAAATTAATTAAATGTTGTTTTAGAAAATCTAAAACTAAATAAATGTTTTCAAGAATACTGTCATAACGCTCGTACAATCGTTCCATCGGTCAAGGCCTTGCTATGGACTGTAGTCTACATAGCAAGGCCTATATTTTTCAAAAAGAACAATCTTTTCTTTCATAGAAAACTTATGCTCATCGAATGTTCTAGATTTAACCAGTTAGACACCACTGCACAAGGTATTGCAGTGCTGCAAATCCGCTAAGACGGTATGAGTCCTGTAAGCGAGGAAACAGCTCCCAGGAATCTCATTAAGACAACGTTATCCTCCTACTGAACAACTGCTAATGGAGAGTACCCCAGATAACGAAATAAGAAAGCTCCGGGCGGAAACACATTAGCCTACGAAACATGAGGGTAACTAGTGAAGTTAGACACCACTGCGTAATGTAGTGTTGCAACTCACGTTAACAGCAGCTCCGACCTCGTACAAGTGACAGGTCGGAAATCGAGTGTGACAACACTAACCTGAAACAAGGAAAGTGACGGTAGGCACTCTTTAGCCGCTATAGCGCCTTGTACCCTCTGTTCGAAAATTGCGGTGGTGGTTAGGTAGTGTTGCATGCAAGTGACGCTACGGTACCTGGAATACAGGAAATCTTGATGACCGCTCGCTGAGCGGCGCCATCCGCAATCACCTCATGTTTAACCTAGTGTCCTGAGTTGAATTTCTCTTTCGGTGGTTTTTCGCTCGTTATCAACATAACTTATCTGTTCGCTTAATGCTTCGCTGTGTGTGTCTCATTTGTTTGAATCACTGTACCGCAGCCGCTAACGTCTAAGCATGGTGTTTACAGGTAAATGGTTGGAGCAAACGGTCCGAAAAAGAATCTTCATTTTATGGACACTCGGAAGTTCTTCTCGGTGGTGCACGTAAAGTACGCCTTTGGTTCTTGCAAACTCAACTGATCTGAAGTGCGCTGTTTCAGTGCGGGAAGAGTGTCCTACAATTTGGACGAGCTCGCCACATTGATCGGTGCGCGAATGACAATCGGGGAAAATCAAGTCCAAGGCTTGTACGAGTGCTTCATGCGGTTCCAACAGGAACAACAAGGACCTTCCAGGGATAACGTAAAAAAGGAGGAGGCCGGAATCGGCTCCTTCAAGCGACAAGCGACTAGAATCCCGCAGCAAGAATCCACGCAAGGACTTATGCTACCAGCGGTAGTAACAGGTAACACCTATCCCAAACATCGATGGGATGCAGCGACGATACCGGTGGATGATGGCGACGTCAAGAAAAAGGAGATGGAGGAGTTAATCAAAAAGCTCCAGGAAGAAAACTCCATGCTCAAACGGAAAGGCCAGTCCTCGTCAAAAGATGCTGCTGAGAGCGACACGGATAGTAAGAAGGAGAAGCCCCCCTCACCTAAGAAGACGAAGTAACATTAATATAAAGTTAATGTCGTTTAAAAATAAAATTGTATTAGAGTTCTCTTGTACTCTATACTTACAAAACGTTTACAACGGTGGCCTTGCTAGAGGCTTATGCCTCTAGTATTGCCTCTAACGTGGCACCCGAGATACTAGGGTGTACTTCAAGACTTCTCAGTCAGGTCCTCTGAAGTTCTGCGTCCAAGGCTGGTCAAATGTACTACGTGTAAAACCCAACAGCTGACATTAACATAAACAGACTCCCACGGATAATAAGAACAACTAAGGAAGGGTTAGTTGAAAGGTCGCATGATTTGCTAAAGGCGGCTAAAGACCGGCTAAAGATGCTGATGGAAGAGAATGAAAGAAGATTGCGCCATGAGCTCAAGGTAAGTCGACTAATGTAAGACAACGAGTAGTTAGTCAATGAGCTCAAATCTGCCATTTAGGTTGAAGCCGTTGGTGCGAAAAGAAGGATACAGCCCAAGAAAAAGGAAGGTTGAAGATCCTTCAACGAGCAGTTGATGTTGTTCTGAAAATAAATTGAATAAATCTGATGTTGTTTTGGAAGTGAGAAAAGTAAATAAATGTTTTTGGAACACTCTTGTAATGCTCGTACAATCGTTACATCAATCGACAGAGAGCACTGATTCTGAGACAGAACAACTTTCAGTCGAAAGTTCAATCGGCAGAGTACCAAGTTGCTGAGGAAGAACAACCGGTCTACGGCCGATTGGGCTTGAAATGAGCAATACAATTGCTTTGGTTGCTTACTATCAACTCCAAGCGTAAACAACTGCCATGCCTCGGATGTTGCAATGATTTAGCGGTTGAGCAATTTCTTGCACCGGTGACATTGGAACACAAACAAAGGATTATCGTATTCCCGCTAACATCAGCATTTCAAGTCCTTAGGCAAATTAGCGGTCGAAAGGATGCTGACGACGGCATCGCGAATAGAATGAAGCATTTTTCTCACCGCGCATCCGCAAATTTAGTGAATTCTCCGTTTTCGAGCTAATCGCTCTTATCAGTCCTCATAATTTCGCTTTGTCATCCACCAAATGGTTCCGTCCCGTTCCCTGCACCATATCTATAAGACAGCACTTTATTGCTGCTGAGCCGCACGTTATAAATGTCGCGACTGCGTCCTAGCGCCTCTTGTCAGCACTTGTCAGTCGTCATCTCGTATTCATATCCCTGTCCCTCCACAACATATGTCCTGTCCCACCCCCCCCCTATATCATATCTTGAAACCAACTCCTGACGACCACTGGTGCCCGAGCTATGAATTTCGCGACACTTGCGTTCTAGCGCCTTTTATCAGCCCTTATCAGTTGTTATCACTTTCTGTACCCCACCAAATATGTTCCCGTCCCACCCCCTATATCACATCTTGAAAGCAACTATTGATGATTATTGGTACCCGCGCTATGAATTTCTGGAGAAACAGACACACACACACCCGGATACACCAACAGATACACTCACCCAATTATATATATCGTAGGATATTGTTTCTTCTAACAATTAAAACAAACAGGTCAGGAAACGTTCGCAATTCATGCAGAAGTCCCCTCTATCGACACCTTGCTCCTTCGCCAGGCCCCGTAGTTGTCGACAGGCGTTTGTGCACCACTTCGTGATTACATCTTTCGCCAACTGGGATGGCAACACTTACCATAGTGTTCCCTTTTCATGTAACTGTTGCCAAGACCACCCGTCAAAAAAGTACTCTAGCTGTCACTTCCGAATATGGCTTCTCACGCTAGTGTTACGGAGTCGCTGCACCCGGATACATCGTAGCAAGCAAAAAACACTTTTCCGCTCAGGTCATCTATATTACCATCCGGCAATTGACGACCGCTCGAACGCATAATGAGGAAACGCTGCATAGCATGGATTGCGACGAAAGTGCATTGAAGCAACGCAAAAGCGACAATACATAGGTTCAGTGTCGCGCATAGCGAAAAGGTCGCCAGCCATTCAGGTCTGCCGTAATAACTTCGTATAGTGAGATGATTATCATCGCGTACTTTCGCTGCCAGTTCACCACACGCCTTGCTGCCCTTACCTGCAAACTTTATCAACGGGAATATCTGCATAATGATCACTGTATCCGCAGCCGTCGCATAGCAGTGGCGACCGCCCTTTTGTCGTCGTAATTTATCGTGCTCGTGCGAAGCGACCCTCACCAGTATGGGATGTCGAAGAGCGAACATCACTCGTTGTGCAAGCTCGAGTCTACGCACCGCGTGGTGACCCAGAAGCTCGCGGTTGTGTTAGAATTTTATCTGGATAGCTCCCACCATTGTGCACAAACTCCCCCTCCTTTCCGCTGGCAGGTCAGTTCTCTTCGACGACCAGACAAGGAATCCTCCACGGAAAAAGCTCCGCCCTCATTACCACAGAAAACGATACCTTAAAGGAATCTTCCACGGAAAGAGTGATCATTTTGTCTTGTGTGTAGGATTAGTATTATCGAAACTAACGCTTATGTTCCGTTCTTTTTGCTATGCTCATGAGGCTAGGGGCCTAAGGGGTATCGTTTTTCTGTGGTAATGGAGGCGGAGCTTTTTCCGCGGAAGATTCCTTTAAGACAGCGGCGTACACGGCCGAAGGAGCATTGAAGTAAGGATACGACGCAGCCTGGAGACTCAGCGGCTCTGCTTCGCGTTGCCTTTTTAGTAAACAACATCACTGTTCCACTCAATGCCTAACCATCCGTACATATTCAATAGCATTTATATGCATGTATGCAGTGGTGCGCTGTATCTCGCTAACGTAGAACCCACACGGAGGAGTAGGAGCATAAAAAAGGTAGGTTTGTATAACATTTCACTGCTATCTTTTTTAGCGTGTTCGAGTCGCTCCCTTTCGAGCAGTTTTTAGCAGCGTAGTCACCTAAAAAGCTCGTTACGTATATTCCGTGCTCTCTTTTCAACGTAGTCAATTCGAAATTTCTTTAGTTTTCCGCGTAGTCCACAGAACAGTCAAACTGAAATTGATGTTACTCCACGCATTTTATCAACTCAATCCATTGAGATTTATTATTATGCCGCGTAGTTCTTTTCGGCGTAAGCTATGGACCGTAGGTCTGCGATTATTGGTTTTTCTTATTTACAAAGTCTTTGGCGTAGTCTTTCGGCATACAGAAACGCGTTAGTGTGCGAGTTCACTGTAGAGCTGTGGGAAACCGCTGTGTTTCTGCTCAGCCGGGATACTCCTTTCGCAACTCTCTTAGGCGGGCAAAGGGTTCTTCGTACAGCGAGGCTGGGAACCCTCTTACTCCCATCAAATTCTTCCCACATTGTAAACAGGTAAACAACAACACTCATCGGTAGGCATAAAATATCCCAGCGGTTCTGGTGTTGTTTCAACTCTACCTGACTAACCCTAACTCTACCGTCAACAATTCACATCTTCATAGTTTATCGTCACCTCAACGCTACGTCACGTCATGCCGCTGTTCATCGCAAGAAGTCGGACAACGTCAAATACGTCATCTCCTACGTACACAGTTCAATTTGATCCATGTTCATCATTTGCCTCAGATGTGTGCATCGGTGTACTCTTCTTTTGAGCTCTCGCTTTGAGCTTAGAAAAGCCATGAACCCGTCTTAGCCGCGACAACTAGCTCTCCACGGACCAAGCCCTAGTAAAATCCCCGTAGTCGTCGTTTAAATATGTTTGCATTTTCATTCGCGTAGTCGCGGTAGAGAGCGAACCTACTGATACCTGGCGCAAGCAGCGTCCTTTCGTCTCGCCGCCCTTAGTGTCGTGGCATGCGTTCGACTGTGTAATAAGACCGCCTTACGGTCGCCTGGTCCCGACACGAAAGCCGCACCATGGATGGATAGTTCGAGAAGTTGCAGGGAAAATCGATTCCGTCCAGACCATCTGCTCCACACCCTTCTGCTGTCATCCGTGGAGCTCCTGCCCGTAGTCTCCAGTATTCCGTCATAGCTGCTCGAGGAGCGTCCTCGCTTTCCCTCGTCGTACGAATGAATGGCATCTTCATTGTCGTCAGCCATATCTGAAGAGGAATGGAGAATACTCACGAAGCAGAGCATAGACACCTTTTGGGGTGATCAACGATAGCGTAGCAGGAACCGCAGGTACCACGGCGTAGTGCTTTCTCCTCATTGTCCGGGCAGCTGGTCAATAGAGGCTCAACGATCCTACCTGTGGGCTAGTTGTCTCGTTATACCCGTAGTGTTGGATACCTTGGGACATTGACAGCGATGTTTGCTTTCCATTGTATCGTTATTAAGTCCAATGAATCTGCGGTTGATATAGTTGCCACGCTTTGAGGCGTGCAAGATCTTAATGTGTTCAGAGCTTATATGTATATGCCTTTACAGCCTATTAGTTGCTTCGTGAATTCAGGTCGGATTACATAGAAACAAACATTAGTAGCATTTGATAGTCTCGTTGAGAGCGATCAAAGGCTCATTCCATAGGGGAGCAAGGGCCTTTCGGGATATTATAACTCACACTAGCCGCGTAGCAGGCGAGAGGGACAGTTGACGCTTTTGGCACCTCTACAACGTCGACCTCCGCAACAGTACAAGCTCAAAGGTCAGATGATTTTTTCGTTGAAACTTCACATATCGAGGTAATTAGAAGCTCCAACCTCGATTATGACATTCATTTTTTACTAAATCAGCAGCGCTGATTTGGTTAAAACTTGCGTTGGCCTGACCTCAGCGCTACAATCGGGTGTCATATTCGTGATCAGAACGGCATATAATACGCAATGTTTTACTGAATTTGGTAAAAATAAGGTGCGGCGCTAAGCTGGCGCGAACTGACCCCAGATGCGTCAGCGTCGAAACAAATGCCGTATTCTTGATCAGAGCACCGAATCACCATACTAAGCGTAAAGAGAAAATTTTTTGACCTTTCTCGGGGTTGTGGTAGTGCAGTAAGGCTTCAGAATGGACTGCCCTGATAGTGAAGTGCTTTCGATCAAATACAAGATCTGCATTAGTCCTAAATATTCATGGGGAGATAAGCATTTCCTTTTTCATTTGTGATAACTCTACTGAAGCGATCTTTCGCAAAGAAGTGGTGAGAATCTTAAACTGATTTGATATTGTCTCAATCCTCCTCAAGTTTTCCGTTTCCAAATTCCAATGCAGTCCACGAACCGCCCCTTCTTGTCACAGCTTGCAGTAGTAAGTAGCTTTATAAATTCGCATAAACGATTACATCATTTGCGCATAATTTCATCAAAAGCAGATTCACACCGCATTCGGCTAGCGCGTTGCATAAAATATAAAAGAAAAGGCAAGAATCTGTGCGAATGAATAGCCGTTTTCACATATAAAACAGGCATACTATGCTCCAAAAATACTCAAAAATAGAAGTACGGTCAGCGAATATTTAGCAAGAAGCAGATGGCTTATTTCACAGGTTCTCCTACAGCTTGGCTAATTCTCTTGAACGATGAAGATTGAGCTGAAGGCGAAGCGATCCTGTGGTCACGTCCTTGTGCTTGTTCTTCAATTAACTGCAAGATATAATAAGTTATTAAATGGGAACTTGAGACGAATAAGTCATTAAATAAGAAGTTGAACGGGTGTCAGACTTTGCGACTAACGCGATTGCAGTCGCAAGGGCGATCGGCGTGGCGTTACGACTATGAGTGCCATGCGTGCCGCAGGTCGCAACGCAATCCACACAATTGATAGTGCGCCAGCGCTACCGATGTAAATCGTTCTTTTCCTTTTCCTGCTTTATCGTTATCTTTGAATGCTCAAAATCGACGGCGCGGCACGACACTCAGCCATTATTGGTCGTGGGGCTTGCGTTGCGGCGCGTGTGAAACTGTGTCAGCAGCAGGGTCAACCGTCCGTTGGACAAAGTCCAACGAGGGGGTCGTATTCGCAAGGTCGGAGGCACACCAACAGGGAGGTCGTAGTGTGACGCTTTATGCTTTGTAAGTGATAAGAAAAAAATTGCCGTTTCACTGTTGATACCCTCCTCCTCCCCGCTCGACGGGTATTTTGGAGGAAATGTGGGTGGAGTAGGGCTGTGTCAACTGGTCTCAGAATCAGAATCACGAAAGGGGAGGTTTGTAGACATTTGAAATTCGTTCCAACGTGACGGTTGACCTTGTCAGCACACTCGCTGATCGGTATGTCGCGTAATCACATAGCGGACAACGTTTCTATGCATATAAAGAACCGTGCGCAATTCCTGAGACAGTTTCTACTCAATTTAGAAGTTTTCTGAAGATTACCTTTTTCGCTTCAGATGTCAGATAAGCAGGAGATTGTGAGCGGAAAGTGGTTGAAAGTCTGGAAGGAACTAGTTGTAGAACTTTCTCGGAATATGACAAATATGATTAGACTGTTGGATAGTTTCCAAAGAGCAACATTGCCACCTAATGCTATAGTAGCTTCACTTGTATTCTTAACACGACACACCCATTGCCGAACTGTTGTCGAATTAGCATGCTGCCGTTGACTTCAACCCAGAATTACGTTAAGCATTACTCAGTTATGGATTCCACATAGTGAAATCTTCCAATCATGAATACCGCTAACCTTCAATCCTTTCCTCCTCTTATGATTACAACGTTTCGAATGAACAATCTCAGCATTCTCTTTTATTCCTGCATGACCTCTGGAAGGGGCCGTTTAAATAGACCTCACAGCAGCGATTTAACAATGCCGCGGAGCCTATAGCATGGAGCGACAGACGAATGCCCAAGTGTGCTGAGAAGAACGACCCTTAAAAACGTGAAGGATATCAAAGTTCAAACCAGGTCGAAGTTCTGGCGCCAGCGAGTCGTGAAGCAGAAGAAGGAAGCATACAAGCGCTGGCAGAAGACCCGGAGCCCCGAAGACCTCGCCACCTACAGGAGTTGCAAGAGGCTCGCTAAGGCTGCCGTCGCCAAGGCGAAGAACACGGAAATGGACGCCTTGTACGAGAAGTTGGAGAAGCAGAAACGCAGAGAAGTTCGTCTTCAGGCTGGCTAAGGCCCGGCATCGTGCTACCCAAGACATCAGGGTGGTGAAAAGTGTGAAAGGCAGAGATGGTGTCATCCTAAGGAAGCCAGCCGAAGTCAAGAGGAGGTGGGAAGAGTACTACAGTGCACTTCTGAACGAGGAGTTCCCCCACGAGAACAACTCACGGGCAGAGGCCACAGCTGGTCCCATCGCACTCTGGACTGAGGATGAGGTTAGGTGTGCACTTGGGAGGATGAAGATTGGGAAGGCGGTTGGCCCAGATGGGGTGCCAATCGAGGCTTGGAAGGCGCTCGGTGAGTACGGGATAAGATGGCTCACACGATTCCTCAACAACATAACTGCGGAAGGAAGGATGCCAGATGCCTGGAGAACAAGTACTATCGTCCCCATCTTCAAGCAGAAGGGTGACGCGATGGACTGCTCCAACTACCGCGGGATCAAGTTGACTGCTCATACAATGAAGCTGTACGAGCGACTGGTCGACTCGAAACTGCGGGAGCTGGTCCCGATCTCCCAGGAACAGTTCGGGTTCATGCCCGAAAGGTCTACAACGGATGCCATCTTCATCGCAAGGCAAGTGATGGAGAAGTATCGAGAAAAGCGCCGACCCTGCTACCTAGCCTTCCTCGACCTGGAGAAGGCGTTCGACCGGCTACCACGAGCGGTACTATGGAGAGCGCTTAGAGAACGGAACGTGCCAGAACACCTGGTCTCGCTGGTGAAGGACATGTACGACGGGGCTAAGGCAGCCATACGCACCCCACATGGCCTAACGAAGGAGGTAAACATCACGGTTGGGGTGCATCAAGGGTCAGCTCTGAGCCCGTTCCTCTTCCTCCTAACACTAGATGTCATGGTGAAGGGGCTCATGGAAGGACCACTAAAGACCATCCTCTACGCTGACGACATCGCCCTGATAGCGGATAGCAGAGAAGAACTACAGCCAAGGTGCAGAATGGCAGAAGGTCCTGGCAGAAGGGGGCTCCGGCTAAATGTCAAGAAGACCAAGTTCCTGAGCTCCGAAGAGAGGTGCAGAGCCGATCGTGGACGGACATGGCGAAAGCATCGAAAGAGTGGAGGACTTCCGATACCTTGGGAGTGATCTGGCGGCCGACGGCAGTGTGGACCAGGCAGTAAAGGGGAGGATCAACGCGGCATGGATGAAATGGAGGGAATCCACTGGAATCCTCTGCGACCGAAGGTGCTCTAGAACGCTCAAAGGGAAGGTGTACCGAACAGTGGTAAGGCCTGCGATGCTCTACGGCAGCGAGTGCTGGCCCCTGAACAAGAACCACGAAAGGCAGCTTCACTCCGCTGAGATGAGGATGCTGAGATGGGCCTGCGGCTGGACGCGACTGGACAGGGTCAGGAACGAGGATGTCAGAGCGGTCATGCAGACTGCCCCTGTCCAGCTGAAGGTGAGGCAACGACTGCTGGTGGTATGGGCATGTGCTAAGAAGACCACAAGGCCACCCAATAAGGAATGCAATGGACTTCGAAGCGCAAGGCAAGCGACCGCGAGGAGCCCCAAAGAAGAGGTGGAAGGACGTAGTCAAGAAGGACCTAAGCGAAATCATGGCCACTGCAGGGGATGCCCTGGACAGAGCGAAGTGGCGACGACTGATAAGAACAGCGGACCCTGCGACGGCGCGGGACTAACGCTAGGGAGAAGAAGAAGAAGAAGAGAAGAAGAAGAAGAAGAA
>MU891927.1:0-12876 GCA_036418205.1 Ostertagia ostertagi
GTCTCTTCCTTTCGCCGCGCGACAGGCCTCTTGGAGTACACCCGGACCAAGGCTCTCTGGCAATTTGAGGGGAGATGACCCTATATGTAGATATTTTCGTCAATGCAATAGGTGTCTGGAGCTAAACGCCAGTGTGGGGACGCAACACCCGCACGCTGCAAAACACGTCAGTTTTGCACATACGACGCAGGCACCAGTGGAACAACCCCGAAGAGAGTTTTCAAAACTCATTTTTTCAAGGAGCTTCATTTTTCAAACATCCCTTGTACGGTGATTCAGCGCTCTGAACACAAATATGACACTCGGTTTTGACGTTGGCGGCACTGGCGTTTGGTTCCAAATTGCTAGCGACTGCCGCCATGGAGCGCAAGCGTTACAGTCGAGTGTCATAGTCGTTATAAAGGCGCCTAATAACTCCCTAGGAGTTTCCCGAGTTGTGGAAAATTGGGAAGTCAAAGTTGAAACTGGAACTTTTTTTTTCGTTTTGGATTGCCTTCTAATCAGTTTTTCGCCGCACCGCGATAGGTGCTTATTAAAGGAATCTTGCGCGGAAAATTCTTGCACTCTTTCCTAACATGAATATGTCAGTTGTGATCACTGGAAATAGCACACAAAGTTTTCACGCATGAAGATTCGGTTTCTGAAGAGAAACAAACGTACAAAAACTACACGTTATGGACCATCGAAGGACCAGGAGGCAGAGCCAGGCGAGGCATGGAAAGAAGACGGCGTTTGGCCGGCTACGTACCAGGCGACGCAATGAGAGAATCGGGTTAAAGCGCGCGATTTCGGAGAGTGGAGACAAATCGATCGATGGAATAGGATGGAGTAGAAGTGTAAGATGTGAATGCAACGAAGCAGAAGGCCAGAAAGAGCTTCTAGTGAATGCACTCCAAGAACCAAGTTTGAGCATCCCCGTCGCCAGCATTCGTGAAAGACGTCCGTGGGCAATTCGAACGCGTAGCAGCCTTTTCGAGTTTTCGAATTTCTAATCAAAACGAAAGCAATACTTCAGTTCTTTTCACTATTATCGTGGATAATGAGTCTCAAGCCAGTGATTTATGGCTGAAATAGATTTTTCGCGCAAAGACTTTAAGGCGTATTGGAGCCACGGTCAAGACTGTAATTTTTACCTTTTTTACTCTTGATGCGATTTCTCAGGTGTCCAATTCGTTCGTCCAGTGCTTCTATTCTTTCTAAGCTTTGCACTATTCTAGCTTTCTTGAGTTTACTCACAAAAAGCATTTTAACGATACCAACCATCTTTTCTTCTTAATAATGAGTTAATCCATGGTGAATTTTTGCTACACTCAACTTTCTATACGTTTCCATTACACAAATCAACTAATTGTGTAACAGGTCTACTTCAGTTGCGAGCTTTCGATTTTCAAAACACAACACTCCTCGCGAGATAGCGCAAGACGCTTCGTGTTCCCGCGGTCAGCCTTGCTAGAATCGACGTTGGTTGTGGCCCACGCTTGAAAACGGCTGAAAACGCTCCGACTGGCGTTCAACAAATTAGTCCTCGCGCCTCAAAGGTGGGGGCGGTGTAGACGAAATGGAGTTATGCCGAAGCTGAATTTTCTATTCTGTTCGTCACGGCCGAAACTGGGAAAAATGGGCCAAGGGGGGCACAATGTTGCGAGCTTGTTTTGGTAAACTCAACTTTGGTAGAGAGGATGTTTTTTCAATGAGTGGTGCTTGCTGGAAAAAGATGACTCGCAGAAGGGAGAAGAGATAATGGAAATGAGCCATGTCCAATGTTGCACTGAAGCTTCTCGCAAAGGAAAGCGAAATCCCTGTCAATAGGCGGTCTACGGAAGTGGATGAAGGGTTCGTACTAAGGTGAGGCGCTAAAAACTTATAAGAATGTTCCTAAAAGAACGGAGACCGGTTAGCAATGGAGCCTCGTAAAAAGGGTGTTTGGATGGAGGTGACCGAGAGGGGCGGGGGCCTCACGTAAGCTTTACCCTTGGGCGATTTGGGAACCAGATGAACGGCACCAGTTAACAGGGGGAGTCATTCAATTCTTATTATTGGCGGGAGGAGTCGAAGTTTGGTTGCTGCGTTGGTATAGCTAAAGGAAACCATGCTGTCGGAAGAACGAGCTGCGGCGTCAAGGGGACCTTACCCAATGTAGTGAACCAGCCGTGACATGCTGCCACTCACCCCAGCAGAAAAAACGGCGACGTATCGCCGTAAATGTTGTATTGTATACACCGCTTGAGCCGAGTGTGAAGGCAGATAGAGTTTGTAGTTTGACATTCTGATATCGATTCAGATGGTGCTGTTTTATGACTTACAAAGACACTTCTCCTGTCCTTCGTTCAGCGCCTTATTGGAGATATTGTTGCAAAATAGGTTTCGCGATAAAACCGAAGGTCAGAGAAGGGGAAACATACCTCAGTGGAGAGACAGGCGGACTTCCAAGTGGATATACCAACACGCAATTTTCCGGAAAGGTATATCCCCGGCGATCTAGCATGCGTCCCCGCGGCGCTGTTAGCGCGGTACGCCCACCTACTGGCTAACCACTTGCCGCAGGTCTCTAGCCGTTTAGCAGAGAGAGCGTTAGCGTTGAAGAGGGCAGCCGATGAGAGTCGCATCAATGCGGAAATCAACGGGCAAGGAAGGGTCCATTTCTCGGGTTCTGGGCCATTTCTCATGGTTTTTCTTCATCGCGGCACTACTGACCACCTCTAGCTTGATCCTAGTGGGCTGCCTTCCAACCGTAAAGTACGCCTGTAAGGGCACATTCTTGGACATTGGAGAGTTCCCTCTGTGGATGTGGCTGCTCTGTCCACATCTCAGACCAGCCACCTTTGCGCCTCGAAGCGCATAGAGGTTTAAAATTCGGATTGGCAACGCGCCACGGTGTACCACATAGACTGCAGAGTGGGATACGAAATTGCGTCAAGCTGTCGTCAATGTGTACAAGGCAATTGGCACGACAATAGCATTCTGAGCAGGCTTCGTAGAGAATGATACGTTTCGCCTTTACAACTAGCAATAAGGGTGTGCTCATAGCCACACAGTAAGGCCTTACGTCATTTTTTGGGCGTTTTTGTTTTTTCGCCCGCCCCCGATGGAGTTGAGACTTGGTCGTCCGGTCCTATCCGTTTTTAGAGGGGCAGAGCAGAGCGTTCGTATCGATAACGCTAACATTGATGCGACTAACCCAAAGCGGAAACCAACAAGGAGAACTTGTATTACTCGGGGTTTTGGACCGGACCTCTTTATTTCTGTGCTGCTGCCCCCCCCCCCTTAGCATCTCTGTTTTCATTCCCAACGAGCTACCGATTTATCGTGCCATCTGCCTTCAAAACATTACGACAAATGATTCGATGACGGCAATGCGAGCCATTTAATGTCATACGCTACCTGCATAAAAATGATTTATTGATCGAACAAGCTTACCAGGAAGGTCTTTCAGGATCGTGCCCCGCTTTTTGAAAACGGTTTTTTGCATGATATAGGGGCACATGCATAAAACACAGAACTATAGTTCATTTTTCCTGAGCGGCCCTCTGAATACCAAAAAAGGGTGAAAAAAATCGCACATTAGTAGAACGCAATTTTGGCAAAAGCCTACGTCCATAAGAGTTATTCACTGTCCTAATGAATAAAATCCGGATTCTATTACTGAGACGTGTATCATTTTGCACCCCAGCATCATGCTCGGTCAAACAATGCAAACTGTCGCCTCATCACGGGGGAAGAGCCAATTACGACGCACTTCCCTGCTTTTTTTTGCTGTTTCAAAAGGCCGACTCTAACACTACAGCATAGTTCCATGTTCCATGCTAGTGCCCAATAATGTAAAGAAGCTTTTATTGGAGGCAGGCATGGGCCTGAAGCAGAGCCTAACTAGTTGGAATTGGATCGTGCGCAAGAAATCCCACCGAAAAAAAAAGTTGATCAAATTTGTACGAGGAGAATCGGCCGTGTCAATTGACCATTTGATTCTCGACTAGATCACCATTTGTATTTCATTCTACAACCAACCAGTCGATGTTTAGTAAAAATGAGTTTCATTGCCGTTGAAACGATCGCATATTTATCGCTTTATGGTCCTGATTGCCGAATCAAACACCATATAAAAGCTTTGGAAATGTCAAAGCACTGTTTCTGAACAAGGCTTCGAGAAGCACTCCGCCCCCAGAAAGACCACTCTGCGCACGTGGTTTACCTTGCGTGATTCGACGACCTGCGTCGCCAGCTTGCGGCTAAAAAAATGGGGCAACTTGTGTGGTTTGGCATGGTGCCACTAAACGCATTGCGCTGAACTCGTTCATGGGTCAGTTTTCAGAGCAGTTATGTATACATGACTGGAAGCCAACGGCCAAAAAGGGTCCCGTTTTTCGCGATTTCTGACATATTTCTCTGCTTTTTTTGCCACTGTCGAGCCATTGTGGGCATCAAATCACCACGTTCTCTCTTGAACCCTTTTACACAGTCACGTAATCCGTTGCCTGTATTGATATGGGAAATTCGCTAGAAAACTAAAAACCAAAGGCTTGAGCTGGACTATGCTCGAAGAGCGGAAGACAAAAACCATCCGAACACCAAAAAACAAGGAATTTTTCTAGGCCATAGAGCACTTGATGCAAAAGGCGCACGTACTATAAGATTACTGGGGCGACAGAGGAAAGAGAGAGAGAAAAAAAACGACGGGACGAGTATATGGGAGGCGAGAGCGAAACGAGATTATGAACAGGCTTTGAATTACTTGCTGATAAATATGCTAGCCCACGTCATGTCATCTGGTCGCCGACATAATCGCCGCGACTGCTATGCCGGTTATGAAGCTAAAGCGATGCCGCTGACGTTTTGCAATACTGATGAGTTTGGTAGCAAATGTGGTAAGAATCGTTATAAATAAGAAAGTGAAGCTGCCGAACAGGGATTAAGAACGATACTGAATGTAAAAGATTTAGATAAACGGTTGAAAGTCGCGGAATTAGCGCGCATATCAATTCTCTCGACTCGTGAAGCGCGTTTTTCTACCCTGCGTCCGATGAACTGTGTACACTCTCGATGGCACGTTCACAAGAACTCTTCAGCTTGAATAAAGAATAGATAAACAATACATCTCTTAGGATCAAAGAGAGAGAGAGAGTGCAGCCGAAAATTGTCTGCTTAGCCGATAGTAACAAATTTCGCCACGAACTAGCAGTAGGATATTTAATCGCAACAATTTTGAAAAAATCCTCAATTTTAATGAGACCGTCTCAGGCTGTTAGGCTAGCGTTAGTTCGGTGCTTACGCTGCCCCGAGATTGATTCGAAAAATTATTCTGAAGTAGGCTTTTTTCTCTCCATGATAGTCCATGATTGTCTTGGAAGAATCTCGCATAGATGTTTTCGAGGCATCAGCTGTGGCTGTCGCACAGCCAGCCAGTTTACACAGAAAAGTCGTGGCGAAAATGCCTGCTCGCATCTCATAAACCGCACATGTCTTCTTAATCCGACTCGTTGACGTCTCGCGATCCACACCACTCGACATGTTAGTGGGACCAGCGTGAGATTTCTGTATTTTTTGTCATTATCAATGCTATACGAACGCCATAGAAGCTCCTGAGAATTTGTGGCTTTTCGCGCCCGCTTTTGACTAGTCACCAGCAATTTCCTAGTGCCAATTTTCAGCACCTCCCAGAACACCAGAGCTGTGCAACTACTAGGTTCTAGGCGGACATAGCGCGACCTACTGTAAAATTCAACGATCTTTGGAGCCCAGTTGCTTCTCAGGCTCTTGGGCGTTCTTCACACACTGTCATTAGAAACTCATACAACAGTCCATTAGTTGGCATACATATTTTATTCAATTCTTGACTAACAAAATAAACTCACTAAATAAATCCACGTAAACACAATAAATAAATAACGATAAATAGATAAATAATGATCGATCAACAAAAATAAATAAGGTTAAATTTCTGTAACATTCCGTTATTTTTTAACTCTACGATACGAACTTTGTTTGTTTCCCCTTCCTAGCCAAATGAAGCGTCGTGAACCCTTCTAGGAGAGGGAACAGTTGGACATTTGCTGAAAAGGGGGAGCACGATTTCTACTCGCCATTTTTCCTACTAGACGAGTAAGCACCTCGCTCGGATTTGAAGGGATAGACTTAGTCGTGGGGAGAGGGTTGACTGTTGGGACTGTTAGGAGCTTACAAGAGTCTGGAAATTAGGCATCCCATTCTCTTTTGGCCATCGGGTTTGGCCAGATGTAGGAATGCTCTTGATTGCCCACTGGCGTAGGAATAATGGCCTTGGCTAAGTGAATAAAAGCGATAGCAAAGTTAACGTAACCTCTACTGGAAGTGTTGCTCCCATATGATCATTCCTTGACCTATTAGTCGCTTATAAGCGGGAATCGTGCCAGTATTAGCAAAAGTAGTCAGGTAGTGCTTAGATACGCAGTCAAACCTGACACAACACAAACATAAGATTTCGATAACTGGAGATTTACCGCTGGAGATGGAGCAGCCTCGCTATTTAAATGGAGCCATGTCTGAGCCTAAATTTGCAGAAGATAATTTACTTACAGCATTGCAAGAAGTACGGGTCATCTCCACGACTTAAGCGCCTAGGAGGGGACAAGGAACATAGCCGAAAATAAAAACTGGCTCGACCATGCATCATGGAGCCCCTGTTTGACCCATTGCTCAGGCCCGATTTCAACGAAAATGAGATGTTTTACGGTATTTCAATGATGGGCCACTATCACAGTGCCCCGTATTTTGCGCGATAGCGCCTTAATTTACCTTTGGTTCATTTAGAAAGTAGCGTATTCTCAAGCGTCTAAAAATAGCGGTATTCAATAGCGAAAATGTGTCTTCTCAAGAACAGAATTCCAGGATGTCGTACGAGACGATTTCCGTGCGAATGAATCGCAGTGATCCGAGCATCAGATGGGGCTTCACGTTACGGCAGCAAGGAGCCAAGCTCGTCGTCGCCACGGTGAGTTCCAGTCCTTTGGAGTTTTTTTCACGTAAAACTCGCAGTTTGTTTTTGAGTAATAACTTGTATCTCCATTTTTGACATCCCATCTTCAACAAAGGGCTTTCATGATCATTTATACGGTACCCCTGAGGGATGGAATCTGAGTACACTGTCGTTTATCGTCTAACGCCAAAAACCTGAGCCATGTCGGATTGAGGGTTAATCGGATTTCTTACCGGGAATTTTCAAGATCTTTCTGCATGTTTTCTCATACCACTCAATGGCAGCGGTTTTTAGAGTCTTTTGAGTGCTTCAGAATAGGGAACTTGTGACGTGAGAACAGTGGAAATAACCACTGGTAAGCCTCACTTATGTCAGTGGATGTATCTTCTAGCTAGGTCTTTCATTGAACCAAAGCCATTCGGGACGGTTTATGAACCAAGTACGTGCCAGATGAGACCATACAGGTCGCAGCGGAGGTGTTGGGGAATTCAAGTTATTAGCTATCGCAAGATACGGGGACTGTGTTGGCAGCGCATTGGAATCGCGTGAAACATGTCCTTTTTTGAAAACGGAACCAAGCCTCAGGCGGGGGAGGAGAGGCTACAGAACGCGCTAGCCAATTTCATCCTCCCTAGAATTCCTGCCTGGCTTAGTAAAAGGGGATGCCCTTGTGAATTGCGATATCGCCTCAAGATATTTTGGTTAGCGAAAAAGGGTCCATATTGAAGGCTTTGTGCCTAATTCAGCCCAACAAGAATGTGGAAAAATGAAAGGGCTGATTCTAAATTCCTTTTGCTCTACCTTTCCATCAACAACCATGTGTTTTATGAGAATGGGAAAGGGAAGGAATCAGGCATGAATTACCTTAGAGTTATGGTGCTTCGTAGTGGGGGCGGCACAGTGGAAAATGGCGCTGGTTACCACGTTCACGGTCTGAGGGATTGAATTTTGGAGCAGTCAGGGCCCTATCGATCAAGCTTTCCATGCCTCCATAGTGGGTTACTCGTCACCAGGTTGTAAAAAATTATGAGAATATGGCATATATCCACATCAGCACCCCTTGGCCGATCAGTAACCCTTCCAAATCACTACGATTCTGAGTGGAAGTGGAATGCGTGGCGCATCCCAAAAAGACTGATCAACGTTGAATAATTAATCAATTTTCTTTTATGGACAGTTTGCCAGTGCAGAGTAATTTGATATGCTTATTGTACACTCTCAGAAAGTTGCGACCTTGAGGTTCAAAGCATGTGCCATCGGGTCGGCAGTGCGTCAGCTGTTGTTTGCAGTGTATTTTGAGATATGGATGGATGCCGATGTTTCATGACTTCGGCTGTGTACAATGTTATTGCATAATTGCCTTAGTCATGAATCGACTGGAATATCGATTCAGTTTTTCAGGTAGAAAGTGACTCGCTTTCGGATAAAGCTGGAATGAAACCAAATGATGAAGTTGATGCCGTCTGTGGACGAGATGCAAAGGTCGGTAGATGGTTATAGCTGCAATTTCATTTCCTTCAGCCATTATTTTTTGCATATGAGCGTTCGTTAACGAGGCAAACGCTTATCGAAAGGTCACACCAGGAGGTGCAGTTCAATCTCAGACGGTAAGGTTTCGGCCTTCATCAAGGCCATGTACATTCTAAGTTATTATAGAAGGATTTAATAGGGACTACAGGAACAGGTGAAGGCACTGAGGTGCGCTCTAATAAAAATTGCCGAAAAAGGATAAAAACTTTTCGATAGATTTTTTTCTCAGTATGCAGTCAGAGGCATTTTGGACGACATAAGGGAAATAAGATAGAGGTGACGACCGAAAGTAGAGATCAAAACGCCAAATGGTAGCGTCTGAAGCAAAAACCTCGCAAGCTATATTATACCGTTTTTGACGAGCTTAGCATGGGCGTTCCATGGTGTAGCTAGGAAGTCCTTTGCCAGGGTTACCCTTTAACCATTAGAATACGCGCAACCTTTCGCAGTTCGCAGGCTTCGGATAACGGGTGCCAGAGGTACCTTTTAACGCAGTAGAATACGCGGAACCTTGTCGGTTTCGCAAGGCTGACTACGGCGAGTTTCTGAAGGATAAAACGTAAGCTCAATTCTGGCTCATGGCAAACGTAATCCTCGATTGGATCAGTGTACCAAGTCCTCACACAATTACAATGTTTGTTGGGAGCACAACAGCATGAAATAGGGGCCTTTGCTACGCAAAAGCGTCGAGAGAGGTGTTGGTGGCGTAGGACATCGTAACTATGCCACCCATGCATCACCCACGTCTAACCGTTGCCAATTGTGTTGTCTTGCCTCCCTACACTCTTTACGTTTCCCGAATCTCGTCGTTTTCGCGATTTCTCGCGTCGGCACTCAAATAGTGAAAAAAGGGCTTCGTTAAGGGCCTTTTCAGTTTTATTTTACTTTTTTTTCCACTACCAAGCTGATTAACCCTCGTTCGTGGTTGATCGCATTTTTTCCTTTTCTGCTGTGGAATGCGCGTCGCGTTCCGTTTGAAATGTTCCACACACTCAAATTGTGTATCTATTCAATCTACGCGGAAGCTTTTGATGACTTTATGATTTTTGGACGGCCAGCCCACTAATATACTGGGTTAGCGAAAATTACGGTAGCAAAAGCACTCTCAAGTCACCTAAAATTCTTCGAACTTAATTGGTGCGTTTTCACAAGAAGAACCATGGCATATTGTAGCAAGATAGACCACCCGCTCACAAAGTGAAATTGTGCAAAAATGGTGCAGCGGAAGTTTCCGGAATACATGATTTTGAACGAATAGCACACGACTCTCCCAATTCAGAGCATAATCCAACGTCCCCCTCCCCTCCCCCCCCCCCCCCAAGAACTAATGTTCAACTGTGTTTGAGCCCATGATAATACATAACTGTTGTACCTTGCTAGGCGCGTTTGATTTCCATGCTCACCTTATTTTGCTACCGTAATTATTGCCCACCCCCTGCACATCTGGTTGTTCTATTCCCAGATGCACGTTGAAGGCAACCTGCCCTTTTGAAATGGCAGGAGGTTCAATTGAGAAGGGCGATAGTAGATATTACACGGTGTAATACAAAGGGATGGCCAAGAAAAAGTGACACCTTGCTCATGGCTCACGTCTGCAAATTTATCTCTCACGGAGTGCCGTGCTCAATGGAAGTGTTTCCCCAGAAAATTGGTTAGGTGTATCCCCATCAGCAGAGCCAAGCCTTCCTTCACTACTCCCACCGTCTTCAGAAAATGACTATGGTGCATAAGAAGGCCTACTGTAATCGCTCCAGACTGAAGCTGCTACATAATTTCTTCAATCGGTTAACTGGTGAATAGCTTCCCTAGAGACACTAGCTGTGACTATGCAAGGTCGCTTTTGACCAGCGTTTCAGATGACGTTGTAATGGCCTATGATAGACGACCTCGTTGAGCTCGTACCATAACTATGTTCCCGCGGCAAATTCTTCTGATGTCCAGACAGTCGAGGACTACTTCAACTCGGTCGGTACGGTAGGAGAGTACTGACGCAAGTGGTGCAGCTGGTCCAGCAGCTCCGCCAGAAGGGCTGGTTTGCTCACCCCAGGACTAAGCCTTGGAGAGACGGACCCGTCCTCTCTTTAAGGCTTAGTTCTGAGGTAAGCACCAAATTGTGGCGGTTCTAAGGACCGAGTTGAAGTGGTCCGTCGACCGTCGGGGACCCCATCCCCTCCCCAACATTCAGCATACGGCCCCAGCAGAAACGCCAAAAGGGCTGGTTTGCTTACTTCAAACAGGAATCAGGACCAATACACACAAGCTTGCGGGAAAAATTTACGATATTTCCTAATTATATGTACTTCACAACGTGTGTATAGGCGTGCAGCACAATGTGAGCTACAGCGACGTCATTCCATAAAACTCACCTATCACATTCTTGCGCTAAGCTCATCTCTCTTGAGATTTTTCACTTTTTTGCTATTGCATTCCCTTCGTTGTAATAGTTGTCATATTACTTTGGGAGCTAGTTGAGCAATTACCTCTGTGAGTGGAAACAATGTAAGTGTAGGGATTCATCTGCAGTAGCCCGGTTAACATCAATCTCTTGCAAATATGTATATCCTGTTTGTGCTTCGATAGTACTCCTTTGCGGCGAACATGAGACATGGGTTCAATTTCCGACCACGGTAAAGATTTTTGCCCACAAGTCAGCGTCTTGATGAAAACTTAAAGGCAGTGAGTGCGATGAAGTGTATTTGCATCAGGGAACTGTATACAGGGAGGACCGAAAAAAAGAGTTACTTTGCCCATGGCGCATATCATCAAGTTTTTCGTCATACGGGAGGCCGTTGTTGAGGATTTACGGGCAGAATATTCCTTTAGGTGTTCCCCCTAAAGCAGAAGCAGGCCCTCCTTCACTGCCCCCGCCGTCTTCAGAATATGACGTCATCTCCCGTCACCGTCGAGCTCAAGGCGGCTTGCCGCAATTGATCCGACCTGAAGCTGCTACATAATTTCTTTAACCGATTAACCTCTGAATAGCTTCTAAGAGACACCTGTGACTGTGCAAGATCGCTTTTGACCAGCGTCAGGGACATTTCGTTAACGGTTATGGTGACTGCTACGACCTCGTGTGGAGCAGCAATGCCCTGAACCATGGTTTTCTGGGAAATCTTCGATGTCTTCGTGTAGAAAGCTTTTATTGCACCTTTTCGATAGATCACGTGCGCTTTGTTGTTACAGTGAGCTCATTTGGCTTGTTGTAACGTGTTATTTTAAACTCGTTTTAATATGGAGGGAAGGTATCTCATTTTGGCCCCACCCCTGCAAAAGCGCTAGTGGAAACGGTAACCAGGTGGCCAAGTAAGCGGGTGTGGCGTTTAGGGGCAAACCATGCGCTAGTTGCAATGCATTTAGACACCTAAAGTAAACTCCGCCTTCTCCGAGCTTGCCCCGTTTTCTTCGGGGTAAACTCTCCTTATCGGCCAGCATCTGAGGCGTGAAATCATTCCTGCCCAACGGAAAGTCTGAGAGTCCCACCTACAGGCTTCTGACGGTTTATTTTGGTAATCTTCTCTAGTGAAACTTTACTTGGCACCTTTACTTTCATATCACCACCAGTCATCGTAATAGCTGCCTTTAAGCTATTTTAGTTCAAAGTAGCTCTCCGGATAGGATGTGTGTATCTGTTCTCCTTAAACCTAGGTTAAACTGCTTCAGAGACTTTCTTCTGCAGCAATCCCACTTGTCAGAGAAAAGGCGGAAAGCATATGGAAGGATGAATCTGATTTTTACTGGGAAGGTCCCGCCCATTTTTATCAGTCGCGCTAACCCTTGGAAACCAACTTCTTTCTTACTGCGTGACTATACCAACATGTAGAACTACTCTAACAAAAGAAACTCCCATATGATGGTTGTTATTTTAGTTATGTCACATCGCACACATGCTTACCGTGGACGCTGACGGAGCAGGACAACAAGCTGATCGTCGACGAGGTGCGACCTGGATTCGGCTCTGGATTTGGCACGGTTTGTCATTCTATTTTCGAAAATTTCAAAACACTTAGACTAGAGTATATGTGGGTGGCTTTGTTGTGGATTTTGTTAGCAAACCGTAGTATAGAAATTCTCAGTACAGCACATCCTAACCTTCACGAGTGCGCATTGTGAGTCGATCGATATCTTTAACCCAATCTGGTTTTAAGATTTTTATTAACCTGAACCCAAACCGACCAGATAATTATGAGACAGCGACAATTGGCGATCACCCTCATGGGCTTTTTCAATGACACTTTTTTCTCGCTTTCAAAGCTGAGCAAGAGCAAAGTCCGAATCTGAGACTGCACAGTTTCGTGAGTAGTAATGGGAAGAACAACACTTGTTCGGAGCTAACTTAGATGTGAGGAGCTTATTGACTGCGAACATCTACAGGGGTAGAGGCTGGAGAAATTGCTCGT
>MU891929.1:0-17093 GCA_036418205.1 Ostertagia ostertagi
GCTTGGGAAGCAATTTGCATTTTTGGTCACGTTTCGTCGCTGTTCGTGTTGTAACACTTCGCAAGCACGGATCGTGACAGCACATCACGATGTCACAAGGAAAAAGATCCCCATTTGGTTCCCTATTTCTCCCTCTTACCCGAATTTAACGTAGGTCATCCCTAGCATTCGACCAATTCAAAAAAGGGCGCTATCGCAATATACGGGGCATCTTCAGGACTAAGCCTATCAGGGGGCAGGAACTCCAGGAAAATAAAAATGGCTCACGCACTTCGGAGTCTCTCTCCCCGCCTGGGCTTAGTCTGGTTTTCAACAAAAAGGACATGTTTACGCAGTTTTGAATGCATTGCTACCACAATGCCCCCACATATTGCGATAGCGCCCAAAAAGTTTACAGTTCCTCCTTGTAGAGGGGCTCGATATGACCCGCCAAACCACCACACCTAATCTGGCTTATCCCAAATGCGAAGGTGGATATTTCAATGGAACGGAAAATGTCCTAATTTTATTCACTTCGCATATTTCTATATATTCTTCACTTTTTTCCTGATGTTTTCGAAAAAAAAAACAGGCAAAAAACCTGTTCAAACCCCCCTCCCAAACCAGCGACTTCTACAACTTCACTTTTATAACCCTCTCCCTAAACTCGCAAATGCGATTCCCCTTCACTCGGTCACGTGGAGGATTAGTTTTGGTTTGAAGTCTATTTGAGTTTTATAAACAGATTTATTTGTCACTAAAAATTTGTTTGATTTAATAATTCCAATGTTTATAATCCGTGCTCAAGGCGCCACTGGAAACAGGGTCTAATCGTAGTCCAGTGAGCGCTTTTTATCTCCGGACGCCAAGAAAACCGGGGTCTATCTTGTGGTCGCGCTCAATGTTTGCCAGCCATTTCATCTCAAGTTAAAAATATTTACCGTTTCATTTGTCTGTGTGCATTCCGCGATCGATTACTTATCTCAGAGGTCTCCAGGCATTTTTTGTCGCATTTTTTAGATTAGGAAAATTATTAGTTTTCTATACAAGTGAACAATTCGGTTGTTTCTGAACAGATACTTTTATTATTGAATGTTTAGAAGGTTATAATTTTCCGTTTTTTTTTTGACATTTTAAGGGCCCAACAGTTTAAACCAGGTTTATCCTTTTTGTGAATGTTTGTCGTCCATTTGCCCTCGTTTCAATCTAATGGTACTCTTCCAAGGTTACTCAACGCTAATGTTGAGGCTCCTTCAGGGTCTTAAAAACAATCAACTATTGATTCATTCCTCATATCTCAAATGGGGAAACCACCTGAATTAAGAGCAGAATTCACACCATAATATAGGATAAGCTACACCCCAGGGCCAGCATCGTCTTGATCAAATTTCCCATTCCCAATTTCCCAATTTCCCATGTTCAATTTGGACAATTTCTCGTGGAAAGGCACTCACGACCCTCACCTGCCCTCTTGCTGCGTTTCATTGCGCGAGCTTTTGCCATTCAAATAACTGCGATTTGCATTGCGAAAGAGGTATGGGGGGCATACCCTTGGCTGATAAGCCTGCATCGTCCCTTACCCATTAGGTATACTTGCTCTTCTTCAACCCTCGACTTTTTCGTGAAATCCTCCTTCAAAGCGCTACATTCGTTAAGCTAGACCTACATTCCTTTCTGTTAAATCTAAAATGAAACTTTTCCTTTTCACTTTTTTACTTCAGCTCCCAATGAAATAATTATTGTTTTAGTTGGTAGAATTAGAGAGTGTTGTTGTTATGGCGTCGTTTTGTTTGTTTCTCACGACTACCTTACGCAGTGTCACAAACAAATAAATAAAAGAACCTCGGTATTGCGGTGTTTCGTCGGTAGCGTGACTGGTTTGGCCGTGAATAAGCCGAAAAGGGCAATGTGCACGGTTAGGCTGAAAGTCACAAACAACTACCCGACCACCTGATCGATGTCACGTTGCCATAAATGCGGTTATTGATGTTTACGTTGTTTTGCTTTTCAGTTGCTTTCATCAGTCCAAGGTTGTATGTTCGGTTATTCGCGACGTTGTGATAACCGTGATAAATGCTTGACATTAACTCCGATGGGGGTGCGCCGCGCATTCGACTTGCATGTAGTATCGTAGTTGCATTTGATCGCCTCGTAAGAGTGGAGAAAAACACAAGCCATAAGTTCAACCCCGTCTGGCCTCAGTATTTCATTGTACGAGCCCTTGCACATCCAAATGATTGTACGATTCTAGAGGAAAGCCAAATGCATGGCGCAGTAAAATTGGTTGATCAACGCTGGATAATTTCCATTTTCAAAAAGGTCCGTAAAATCTGGCTAATGCCCCAAGTGTTTTTTAAGAGGTCGCTTTGTAAAGGAGTAGAAGGGTCTTAGTTGTTCTGGACGGGGTTTGGTCCATGGATCGTATCACCGTCACCTTTGCTTGCCATTGCGCCATCCTTCCGTCATATTCCTGAATGGTTAGCAGTAACGTTCGGTGTCATTCCTCCAGGACGTCAAGTGCACTCCAATGTCCAGTTTCAGCTGTACATGAGAGCTATCGAATTGATGCCCCCGCCATTGATAATATAATATAGTATTACTGAATATCAATAAATACAGCGTTAGCAGCTTAGGTAAGGCACGAGGGGCATCGATAGTGAATGAATAAGCACGGTGTTCGGGAGAAATTAAGGCTGCTTGGCGGCCCGTCGAAGGCCGATCAATTCACCTTTGATTGAGCGTCCTTGTGGTCGAACCTAGTAGCATCTACTGTTGCATTTTCAAGTTTTCATTCACTATTGAGTTCATCAAAAGAATGGGCGGAGTCCTCATGTGGGCGTGGCTTCACTGATTGCCTGTGAGCATGTGTGCGTTCCTTTAAACTCGTGTGTGTCAATGTAGAAATACAGACACAAACCAATTGTCGTGGAGCGACTTTAACTCGTGGGTCTGGTCTAGGGCAGGGTTGGAAATTAGCTGGTTAAAGGAGTATACACGATAAGGTAGAAAGGGAAAGAACTCGAAAGGCGGACGGACCTCTAAAGGGTACTGCACGACGCGCATTTCGCAGCGAGGAGTGCGCCCACCTAGTAGCGGCGCCATTACCGCTTTACGCACTGCCACCCTCTTCTCCGTCTGACCTGGCTGTCTTTCAGAGAGAGCAATTTTAAGCGTTGAAGAGAGAGCAGCTGATGACAGTCCCACATAAATGCGGGAATCAACGTTTAGAAAAGGGCTCCATTTCTCGGTTCTTGGCCGTTTCCCATGGGTTTTCCGTCATCATCGACCACCATTACCTTGGTTTTCAATGGGCTACTTATCGTAAAATTTCTCCTTTAGCTCGCTTTAACCCTTGACTACTGGTGGGACACATGTGTCCATAAGAACACTACCACAGTTCCAGGGAATATTGAGGCAGGAGGGCTCATTTGATGGCTGAACTGTGCACATATAGAAGCTTTCTAATTCCTACTATGACAATTAGTCGTCAGAAGCTAAAGCGAGTCATCCTGCGTAAGTTAATCTTTGACTACTGGTGGTACACATGTGTCCCACTTCGTAGTCAAAGACACTACCACAGTTCCAGGGAATATTGAGGCAGGAGGGCTCATTTGATGGCTGAACTGTGCACATATAGAGGCTTCCTAATTCCTACTATGTTCCCAAGTTTTCAGAAAAGCTTGGCGAACGTGGCAGCTTTGAGTTTGCGGTAAATGGAGCTGGTACGCTGTGTGCCCGTTGGAAGACTGCAAGGAGGTCCTGGTAGTCAGCAATTGTCACGCTGACTACAACGCATGTGTTGCGCACAATGAAGGATGGATCGCGAAAAGAAGTTGAATGCCCTGAAGCTGTCTCCTTCTACAGCAGCATAATGGGCGGAGTAGATCTGTCTGATCAGAAATGTGCACTTTACGACTTCAATAGACGTTCCAGAAAATGGTGGTAAGGTGTACTATAAAATACTACAGGTGGCGGTTGTAAACGCATGGATAATATATCAGGAAATCCATCACGAGAAAACGAAGCTGATCAAATTCCTTGTTCCTCTTGCTCAGCAAATGATTGCGCAGGGGAGGGAAAGGACGGCTAACAGGCGCAAGCCCGGCATGGGGAGGCCACCAAAAAATTTCAGGAGGATCATCAACGTTGGGGACCATATGCCACTACAGTTAAAAACGCGTCGGCGATGTAGATACTGCGCGATGTCAAAGAAAGAAACTCGTACAAAAATAATGTGTGCTGCTTGCAACGTGCCCTTGTGTATATCATGTTTTACTCCGTACCACTCATAGACCATATAATGTTGACCTTTTCAAACTTTTTTTGTAAAAGTTTTCGGGTCATTGAAGACTTTAATATTGTAAAAAAATGTGTGGTTGTAGAATTGCCAATTTATTGAACAAAAAAATCATCCGAGCGGAAATGGTGTTATGACAAGACGGGCCGCTACCGCGCGCATGGTCCCTAGATCAAATCCCAGGTCACACCCAACGTACATCAGCCAAATTTCTACAGCTGGTTGCCTGTTGCTGGGAGGGATAATTGCAACGCAGAACACATTTATAACTCGATTCTAAAAAAGTCGTAGTCTAAGGGTAAATGTGCGCTCCTCGTGCAGACCCACGTTTTCGGCATTGTTTTTTTTGTTTACGAATTTTTCTCCTTCATTTCCAATTGAATTGTCCTGAAAAGGTTCCAGTCATCATGATTTTGAAATTGTATGCACGTAATGTGCTCAATGCTGTTGTTTCGTCAATTTATGCCATTGTTTGATGTCGCTCTTTTTGGTTTTGCTTAGCTAGCCGATCTTGGTTCGGAACGATTGTTCTCCTAGAACTGTTTTCACTAGCGGAATGAGAGAACACGATTAGGTAGCTTGAGCAGTACTGAGTCACAATAAACTACTGCGAACTGCCCAGGTTACAGTATGGGGAAAAAGTAAAGCGATCTCCAAATGAACTGCGAACAGTGATGCCCCTTATGGTTAGAAAAAGTAAACAAGTATTCACTATTAAAAATGTCGCTTTCCAATTTTTTTCCCATGAACAATTTATTACAGTTTGCCCCAGAGAGGGAGAGCTCGAAGGAATACTCTGCGTCTTTAGCCTTGCTTTCGTGTTAAATACAATTTCTTATATTAGTACTTTTATTTTTTATTACTATTTTCTAAAATATCACAGATTATTTCTCCCGAGTTCGAATTACACAAAAAAACCTTTTTTTTGACTTTCTACCGTAGAACCCAGTTCATCGAGGTCGTTCTAAAAGTCCTTGGAGAACGTCGCTATTGCATGAATTGCCTAATGATCACGGCTAAACATACCTTTTCTGCGGCCAAGAATTGCCGTAATGCAGACTTGTGCCTGCAGGCATGGCATCAGCATGCAAAATCATCCTTACGACACATTTTCATTATCGGGCTTATCGATTTAAAGAGACTGTCCACTGTGCAACTGGCTTTTCATTCATCGACAGGATCATACTTCTAGAGCTTTCAACGCTATGCCAGTCCACCACTGTGCTCGCATATCGATTTTGGCGCACGGCTGCACTGATAAATCTGTTTTCCACCCCCCATTGTCGTCCAACGCTGCGAGTGTAGGACTTTAGGGATTTGAGGTTGATTGAAGCGTTTTAAAAGGACTGATGAGCGTAATAATTGAAAAGAATTACCTGATGGATATATTAGAGATCTCAATTGGCCATTAGAGAAATGGTTTTCGCCTCATTGAAATACGAGGGTGCAATTGTGCGATTCGCTTCTACTGTGTGACCTTGCACCAATCGCACTTTCTATGCCTTTTTCGAAAACGATTCACATGTCCTTGAAAGGAGCGAGAAGTGGAAAATACATATAGGCAAAAGGAAGGTGTGCTGACCAGTCAAAGCCGTTTTCTTTTCGAATTGATGGCTTTTATTCCATAGCTTAAGATCCTCTTCTAGTTTAATTTGATCGATGGATTTATTTGTAGATTTCCAGCTGTCAAAATATTGATGTTGAATTCGGACTCATTTCTCCTTTTTATGGATAACTGTACTCCATACTCTCCTTAAAAGTCAAGGACCGGCTTAGCTTCACTGAGGAGTCCCTCACGTGGATAGGGTGCGCCAGGTCCGCCAGTGCAGTAATCGGTCACTGCCACACTAGGTCACTGTCGCTATGACGTTGGGCGCTTAGGACTTGACGTCCCAACGCCCAGAAGGTATTGCATCCCCCCCACTGTTTCGTTGGCTGTGCGCAGTGTTGGTTCGCTTATGTTGTCTCGATCAGCTTTCCCCCCTTTTCCCTCTCCGCGATTCAAACGATCTCTTATTCCGCTGTTTGGCTCCTAGACATCTCCGCAGCATAGAGCAAGTGGTAGCATATTGTCATTTTTTTTATTCGGTGTCATTTAGTCGTGATCCTTACCTTCAATCCATTACATGTGACCCCGCCTACGTAATATGGTCCCATTAGGATCGTCGTGTGCACTGCCTTGACACAATTTTTTCATCCATTATTTCTCGTCAATTATTGCTTGAAATCGGTGCGCTGTTTTCTTCGATTTTCCTTATACCATTTCTTATTTCAGATGTGGGACCGTACTTCTATACTGTTATTAATAGTACTGCTAGCGAATCCAGTACTTCCGAGACGTGCGTCCAGCGGCGGTGGTTTTTCATCGAGAGGCGGCGGCTGCCCGCCCGCAGGTTTCCGTAGGTCTGGCTTGAACGTCGTTTTCGATTTGTTTCTCAAATTTCTATTGGTTACCAGACGATAGCATCGTTTTGTAGAGGGATATTATGTGGGTTATATTATGCAAATGGGTGTAGGTCAGGAGATCCAGATTGCAGCGGTGTGACGATAGCGACGTTGCAGGTGGAGTCGCGCGCGCGAAATTTGAGCTGGGACGTACCACAATCAGTAAAGGTCTCTTCCATCCATACTTGAGTGCGGCGTGAAAATTGTTACATGAAAATACCGATTACTGTAATGTTTTCCATTTTTCCGCTTCTTTCGATTTTTGATTTTCGGGTGCTAACTTAGTTGGGGGGGCCACGCGGCGGCGCGGCAGTCTGCTCACCTGGGCTCTCTCGAACGAGACAGTGTAAACTCGAACATTCCAGCTTTTCACGCATGTCAAGTGACTGCCCCCACCCCCCACCCCCCCCCCCTAGACTGGCTACACTCCCCCTGGCCCACGGATTTCCGAACATGCCAGGCGAGCAGACTGCCGCGCCGCCGCGTGCCCCCCCAACTAAGTTAGCACCTTATTTTCTTATCCAACGAAAATCACAATGCATTCCATATTATTAGATGTTACAGTAAAAGAAAAGGAAAAAATTGCTCTGAGATTTTTGGGGTACTGTATAATTGCCACACTCCCTAATTGATTTGACGCCAATGCGCTACTACAGACGACGTCGGTCAGCTGAGAAATCTGCACGCTGCCGCAGTGCGGATCTCCTGACCCCATCCACACCTTAGATCGCGGTAATGCTCGGACAGCAGCGATCAACATTCCTTCTTTGAACAAATGAATGCTCTTCAGCGTATATTAGGCACTATGTGATTTAGTGGGGTCGGGGAAGGTGCTTATCATATTGCCTCAGGGTAGTGATAACCCTCAACTAGACATCGATAACCCAAGTTTGCTAGCTTGACAGGGTGGGGGACTATGGGTAGAATGAGCCAATATTTTCCTTTTCCGCAAAGTCCGCCATGTCCCTTGCACAGGCTAAGGTCCTTACCCCATTTGGGACTTCGCAGTACTGAGAGCTACCGAAAAGCGGGCGGTATGGCGGATAGACCCGAGTCATGTTTCTCAAAAATTCCGGGGTTATGGCAGGGTTCGGCTCTATGGGGAGATGGTGAAGGGCTCAAATTGGCACCATGTATTCTGGACTATGCATTAGTCCAGTGCGCTATCGATACTTCACGCAGCTTCGCTTACCTTTTCTGTGCTGTACTTACTAGAATTGTCAATAGTCTCATCTGTTATGTGATGTGTCAGCTGTCGACCGCTGTTCGCCGAGTGTGACCGAAGCTTAAGCTTGATTTTAATTTTTTTTGCTGGGTTCCGATTTATGGCTTTTGTTCGTAGAGTCACTGTGGAATGTCAACTGTCCTATTAAAGCTTCCCCCACATCTTCCAGGTCTCGACAACCGCCACTTCTCCTGCTCGCCTCACCTCTCCCCGGCGACCTCACCACCATAGCTTGTATTTCCACTCTATTCGATTCTGAGACCAGGTGACACACTCCAACTCCTCCCCAAAATTTCTTCAAACTGTCATCTAACGAAGGATGGGTCATAGTTATAACTGGATGACAGATGCTCTAGTTCTGTGTATTTCATGCAGTCCCTCTAAAAATGTAAAAAAAGGCCTCTCACTGCAGCCCGCATCATTCTCCTTCACGCCCTCTAAAAAACTCAAAAGCGACCTCCCCTCCTTTTTACCAATAGCAAATTCCGCAAAAAACAAAGAATCGAGATCGCTCCTGCGGGCTTATCCACCACCACAGACGGTTGACCCATGAAGTAAGGGTTTGGGACGTTTCTCACGAAAATGACCATAACTAGAGTGGCTTATTGCTATAGCAAATGCCGGTGGTCAGGGTAGTTACGGTTATGTGCCGTTATGCTACGGCCCTTTTCGTGAGAAATGTACCCACCCGCCACGTAACCCTTGTTTGCTTGGTGGTTTACGCTTTTTCAGCTTTCACATTCGCTTTTTTTTGTTTTTGCCAACTAACCACGGCTTGCTTTTCACAGGACGTGCTAACAGTGGAAGTGTCGCCCGAGGTGGTGGAATAGCTTCCACCTCTGGAAGAAGCGGTGGTTCGTTTCTTCTTACTTGGTTTTTTATTGCTCTGCTCAAGCTATTGCACCAAGTTTCCGACCTCAGCTTCCCAACTTTTTGGTTTTCATTTTATTTTGGTTCCTCTTATTTTTTTCAGTATGGGTCTCATCCAGTAGGGGGGGAGGAGAAGGGGCTCCGCGGTAAAATGAGCGTTCAACACTTCAGAACCACAAAATCACGACCCATGGTAGCATTGTTTTTTGTGAACGTTTGGGATCGGCCTTAGAAAGGGTAGGGAAGAACCCCAGCTTCACATCATTTTTACGGATCTTTGGAAACTGTACCTGATTTTGATCCCAATTGAGGCGTAGGCCTTTACTTGGTGTCATTGCATTCGCATCGTGAAGCGCTATGAAAAGTGCATTCACTAGGGGGAAATATATGAATGTCTTTTGCTGTCATTGTTCATATGGAGATCATTCAGGGCAGCCCGGAGGCGGTGCTGGCGGTTTCCATCCACAGCCGAATCAAGGCGGATTCCACCCGAATCAAGGTGGATTCCATCCGCAACCAAATCAAGGTGGTTTCCATCCCCAAGGTGGATTCCACCCTAACCAAGGCGGGTTCCATCCCAACCAAGGAGGGTAAGTATCTACAACTACTTTTGTGTCGTCTTGGTCCATCAGAACAGTTCTTCAGATTCCGCCCTGGAAGTGGTGTCGGTTCACCGGCTAGCAGTGGAGTGTTCAAAAAAGCTCTCATCGGAGGAGCTCTTGGAGCGGTTGGAGGTAAGCTGAAGGTTTTCTTTTTTCACGATACCCTAAAATCTAATAGATAAGAGCGCTCAAAAGATAAAAGGGCTCTGTCTGTGCTTCTGCTGGATGACTACTAAGCGGTAAGATAGATAACGATTAATGTAAAGTGAGTAACAAATATAACTGAAGTGTCGCAAAAAATTGATACCGTCTCTGCGGCCATGAGGCGATGTAGTTTGTGTAAAGAACCAAGTTACCAGCCAACCAACCATTTACCAACCAATCAATGGTCGAAAACGTTTTTCAGGGCTGGTGGCCTTTGAAGCCGGCAAGGCGATCATTCAATCGGCAACTACACCGTTCAATCATGGCGGTCACAACACTAACTGGATAATACCTACCAAACAAAGCTAACCCGTTGAAATCATGTCTCAATGCCTCTCAGCCAACGCAACAGTTTACTTCTGAATTTTCTTATTTAAAGGAATCTTGCGCGGAAAATTCTTGCACTCTTTCCTAACATGAATATGTCAGTTGTGATCACTGGAAATAGCACACAAAGTTTCACGCATGAAGATTCGGTTTCTGAAGAGAAACAAACGTACAAAAACTACACGTTATGGACCATCGAAGGGACCAGGAGGCAGAGCCAGGCGAGGCATGGAAAGAAGACGGCGTTTGGCCGGCTACGTACCAGGCGACGCAATGAGAGAATCGGGTTAAAGCGCGCGATTTCGGAGAGTGGAGACAAATCGATCGATGGAATAGGATGGAGTAGAAGTGTAAGATGTGAATGCAACGAAGCAGAAGGCCAGAAAGAGCTTCTAGTGAATGCACTCCAAGAACCAAGTTTGAGCATCCCCGTCGCCAGCATTCGTGAAAGACGTCCGTGGGCAATTCGAACGCGTAGCAGCCTTTTCGAGTTTTCGAATTTCTAATCAAAAACGAAAGCAATACTTCGGTTCTTTTCACTATTATCGTGGATAATGAGTCTCAAGCCAGTGATTTATGGCTGAAATAGAATCATGATTTTTCCGCGCAAGATTCCTTTAATCCAGCCCTCGGAGATTTGTCGGAACACCGGTACAAACCCAAAAAACCGCACGCACCTCTCCCCAACCCCTTCATGCTCACAAAACCCTAGATAAGGTGTCGAATCATCGATTCCGTGGGTAGGATACAGTTGCCCAGGTATTGCTGTAATGCCCTAGCGCTATTGCCTGGCTCTCGAAAAGCAATAGGGCTCCGTGATGTGACACGGCTACGAAGCTAATGGACCGAGGTACTGTCGCTCACAAACCCATCACAAGTCCCCAGGTCACCATCAGAATTTAATTGAGCGAAATGAAGAAAAGGAATTGAATCACAAAGAAATTGATGTTAACAACTTTTCGGGGATACGCCACACATTCGATTTCTTTCAGAATGACTGGGGTAATTGAATAAATGCTGTACTTAAACATACACGTGTAAGACTGTCAGTCAATTTGGTTTTATCAAGCCAAACTAACCGTTTAAACTTGAAATCTATCAAACCTCCGCGATGAAAAGAGAGCTCAACACCGACTCCCCAGGAGACCGAATATTGACATTGCCATTATGAACATGGCCATTAACCGCTGCGCCGTCTCGCTAAATTGGGTAAGGTAGAAAAAGGCACTCTCGCAGGATGCGGGCCATCCTCTGAGACTAATCGTGATAGGGGAAGGAACTCCGGGGAAAATGAAATTTCCTTCACTGTTCCCCTCCCCCTTCAGCCTGTCGTGATTCTAACGAATGAGATTTTAGGGATATTATTTTTTTTAAAATGCATCGCCCCACCATAGCCTCTGATCTTTAGTGATAGCGCCTAAGAAATAACTAAGTTGAATTGACGATTGCAAACTCAATTGCTTTATCTTAACTCTATCTCTATTAAATCATTTCAGTTTTATGATCTTCTTCAAAAGTTATTCATATTATATATATATTATTATGTCATCCTTAACATTTTCATTATTTCTTGCCAAATTAGAAACCTCTGCAAAACTCTCCAAATTGTCATCTGGTTTGTAAAAGTCATCGTTTTGTTAGGATTTTTTTTTTACCAAAATTTCCAACATATAGTCAACGGCATCAACACAACCACTACCACCGTTTCCTGACTGCGAACCAGTACAGCTGCAGAGGGCAGCACTAACGAACAGCACGAGCACTACAAATGGAGCCCTGCATTGAATAATTAGCCTTTATCCATATTTTATTACTGCAAAGATTTATTAGAAGTTGGATGAAGGAAACATGTAATTGGCCAGGAAAGATATATTGTTTTGTTAATCGTAATGGTGTGGATGTCGGATAGAGCTTACCTGTGAAGTTGGTTGTTTTTTCAGGAAGAAGGGGTTCAGAGATATAACTAATATGATTTTAACAACGCCATACAATTTTACATTACATAGAATTGGTGAGTACGATATACGTGGATTGTGAATGCAAATCTCTCTCATGAATCCAAGAGATTTCACTTGCAATTGCCGATGTAGTCGTTCCGCAAGACGATAGCTGGCGCTGCAAGAAAGAGTCGAGTGTGGCGGTCCCTCGCGTGTGTCCCTGCTCTCGGTCAGCAACAACAAACTAATCGCGGCCTGCTGTGGTGGTAGCGCGGAGGCGTCGGTGGCTGGAGCTGCTGGTGTCGCTCTTAGGTGAGTTTATGTTTTATACAAGACCTCATAGTCCTCGTTGCTATCAGCTGTATCGTCTTTGTTTTGTGTTTCCTTGAGGTCGTGCAGTTAGGATTGGCTAGGGTCTGGAGTTTGTGTTTTCATTGAATTTCTGGCTTCTAACCATTTCTTAGGAAGTACTCGCATAAGGGAGCGGTTTTCTTGGGAAGCATTTATGAGAATGTATGATAAGAAAAATAAGAAGAAAGAATTATGAGATATTAGAGAAAAGTGAAAAAAGACAAGGTAAATATGGACAATGTTAGTTTCCCTATACGATGTGCTTCAGGCAAAACATAGTAGAGAAAGGAAAGGAAGCGGTTCCTAAGCCATAATAGGTAGTTGTTACCCTAACTGATATGTAGCACCGTTATGGGTCGGACGTTGAGTTTCTGAGAATTTGCTTCTAACCCTTTCTTAGGGCGTATCGTTTCTTGGCAACATCTAAATGAAAGGTGAAAGGGCCTAGGGCCGCGACACGACAAATTGTATATTGAAGGAGATGGAACTCGTCTTCTGTAGAGGGGATAGGCCCCCGAGGAACAGAGATATGGCGCTTTCGCGGCAAAGTCGGCATGCCGAGCTACCAGAAGGCTCTATAAAACCGCGGCGCTTAGTAACTTTGCGCTCTGCTGTCACTCCCTCTCTCCCCCTATTTAGCTACCCAAGCGCTCGGTTTGCGCCGTCACGTTCCAGCCGCGTTCACTCATGTCAGAGTAATCGTTCAGTGAGACTGTCAGCAGCGATAAACACTCGCAACAAACCAAGCGAAAATTAGCTCGGGAAACAAAGTTCCCCCTGAGTTTAGGTTCTACACGTACACATATGGAAAATCTGCAGAAAATATACGCTTTTTGCTCCTATTTCTTGAGCGATAACGAAGCGTTCAGTTTTTTTTTTCTCCGTTACTGCATCTTTTAGCGGCTCTACTTTCATCAAAAAAGTGGGTTGTCTCGTTATCGTGACACCTCCTTTTAACCTCTTATAGTAACGGGAGGCGCTGCGTCACAGGTCCTTGATCCTGACCCGCAATCTCGCTATGCCACAATCGTTGAAATCTCACTATTCTTGCCTTATGAAATGCCTATAAACTGGAATCATTCGAGTACATTCCCCTCTCCTCCACATGGATTGGTAGCTTACAAGGTACTAGTTAACCAGGCAAGAGATAGGAACGTGCGGTTGGCCCGAGTATAGTATTGGATTCGAGCTCATTCCCGACTTTTGCCTAGTGATGGCGACACCATTGTCACAGCTCCACCTCCGACAAGGAACCTATTGGTGCCGGGGGGGGGGGACCTCGGGTGCTTGGCCATTTATTAAAACGTATAAGTGGATTTCAGTTCGTGGAAGAGGGGGGGGGAGTTGGTTGACTAGCACTGTTATAGCAGAATTGAAATGCGGTAAAGTGTCCAACCTTCCTCTTAACCATTTGAGCTATACAGTAACGAATTTTCTCGGGTACTTTGATTACTGTGATCCAATTTGTAGCGATGATCAGCGCACGGGCACTATCGGAGACGGCATTGGAGTGACAGCGTAGACGTAGACGTGTTCTGAGTTGCTCTGAAATGATTCTAGTCAAGAACAAGCTTTGTCTCACAGCTACGGGATTTCCAGGGCTGTGGAAGTTTTCAGAACGGGCGAATTATCGCGTGTGATTCTCATCTCTCTATGTTTTTGATGTCTTGTGAATAAAGTGTTCTAATGTTATTGCTGGGAAGGTTAGCATCCATCTGCCTGCTGCACGACTGTTGTACCGTACTGCCCTTCTCTTCTCTCTCTGAACCTAATTGTGCACGTTCTTTCTAACCGATCGATTACGCTTCACTTCAGACTCGCTTCACTTCTCTTACTACTCTGATCGGCTGTCAGTGAGTGATTCAGCGACTAAACTTTGGTGTTGGCTTCAATTAACCTAACTCTATACTTGGTTCCGGGTGAGGGCCTGAAGGCGTTATCGCTTCCACTGGGCGTGCGCGGCTTAAGCCGTTTGGACACAGTGAGCACCGAAGTGAGCGTAAATTACGATGTTCCTGCCGCAGTCACGTACAATGCGCGACGCATTGACGCGCTTTTCGGGGTACAGTCGTATGGTTATGCGATCAATGAGGCTACCCGGCTCTCCGGGGCAGCAATCCAAAAATGGACAAGCGTCGCAGCGTTCGCCTTGCCGCTTGCGCTGTGCCCTTTGTCATCCCCGGGTGCCGCCTCACATACGCGAGGCCAATCTGACATGCGTGCCATCCTCCACCTCCTACATGAACGGCGCTCAGTATAGTTGGCGAGTTTGCTCGACGCATTCTCTCTCGTTGAGAGAGCGCAGAGAAAACGAGAAGGGGAGGCGAGCACACGCTTAATGCGTCGCGCATTGTACGTGACTACAGCAGAACATCATAATTCACGCCTTAGTTCGGGTGCTCGCTCGTGTCCAACGGCTTAAAGTGGCGGCGTATACAGCTTGACCCCTTTCTGATATCCGCATTTGTCCGTGCGCGGCGCGTCGCCGCGTTGCGCTCGGATTGCTCTTCATTAGCGCTTCTAACGACAGGATGAATACCAAATAAGAGAAGAGTGGAGAACCGGATTAATCCGCCCCTTCCTCACATGGATCCAGCGTGTATAGGAAACTCACCCAGGTCACTGTGCGACGTCGCGCGCGTGTTTTGCATGCGAGGCAGTTGATTCAAGGGACCACCCCTTTAATTCTTCCCTAAAAATTGTGGGGCGGAAGTGGTGTAGTGACAAGTGGCGCGCTTACCACGCGAGCGGTCCGGGGATCAAATCCTGGGTCGTGAGTCGCCCGGGCCAACCAAGCCTTCCATCCCTCCGGGGTCGGTTAATTGGTACCAGACTTGTCTGGGAGGAAAAAAACACTGACTTGAACATCGGCTGGCCCCCGCAAGTCATTGTATAGGCCACATCGCATTCAAACGCCACTGCGAATGTACAAATGGAAGTAGAATGCGTGCCGCATCCAAAAAGGGATCTTTTGATCAGCTTTATCCTTTTATGCCCTTTAACTAAATCTTGATTGCGGTCACCATGATTACTCGGCCTGCGCTTCATACTGGTTTCACGCTGAGAAAACGCTAGTGTCAACTGGCCACTGTTACGTAGACGATAAGTTGCGCGAACGCCGCGTGGTGACCTTTTGCTAGACATCCCAGGGTAAGCTGTTCGCAAAAATTAAGGTTTTTTTTTTGATCGAGTTCAGACTAACCAAAGAAGAAAATGCATTTTTTTGTTCCGCCCCATTTCCTCATCGCTTACCGCCTTGTAGATATTCGAGCTTTTATCCTTGGTCTTGCTTCTTTTTTCTTTTTTCTTTCATTTTCTCTATGCGTCAGGGTAGACTAACCATTGTGAGAGTTGTTTTTTTTTTTTCAATTTTCTCTCTGTTCAAGGTTGACCTGACACTTCGGCCCACGCACAAGTGTCTGCATGCATGATGGATCGATTACTTGCGCGTAAAATCAATACTCACATTAGTGCGCACGCATTTGAAACCGGCTGAAGTGTGAGAGCAGCCTGTTTGCATGTTCAAGCATGAACACCTTCTGCTGTCAGTGATTGCTCTTTCCTTTCAGCATCTTTATCCTCGTGCTTCTATCCTGTTGTTGTTGTGTTTTCATCGCCTACAAATGCTGTCGCTTCGGCTTTCGATTCCTGTCTACCACAGAACGATCACAAGCAAAGCGAAAACTATCCAGGTGAGACAAATCTGCTGTAATGTTTGTTTGAATGATGGTTTTCAAATTTGCCTTTTTGAAGGATATTCAAAAATTCACTCAATAACAGGTTAGGGAGCAAATATCACTTGCTAAGTTTAGACTATAATAGCTACAAGTAAGCCATATGGTGGTGACGGCATCTTCATTATTATCTTGAGGGAGGATTTAAAGGCACATGTTGCGCTTCTGAAATGGGCGGATTTAGACGGGATGGAGTCGAGGTTGTAAGCCAATCATGGCGCGAAAACTGCCCACAGTGCATCAATAAGTGCTCACTGCTTAGGGTCCATTCCATGTCTGCTCTACAATCCCATCTCCACTTATGCCTTCACCCTTGGAATGTTCTACGGAGCACGAAAATTGTAGAATCAATGTGGAATTATACAATTCGTATTTGACTCCTACCAGTTGCTTCCGTATCGCCCTCCTGGCTCCCGCTCGGTCTTTACCCTTTACGACTTTGCCACAGTTAGAGCGTTCAGAGTGTGCGATTCAAGCAATTTGGCGATCTGGCGTCTGTCACTTGACTAATAAAATTAAATTGGCTTAATCAACAAGCATATTCAGCTTCTGAGAGCCAATGTATTCAGTAAATATTAAAAGCAGTAGAGCGGATCTGCTTGACTCGCAAACTATGAACGTGGCTTGAAATCAGCCTTTCGCAAACGAACCTACAACTGTTGTAGGGCTCTATTTCTGCTAGTGTTCGGTATAATAGCGGCACCAGGGTCAGCCTTTTGTTAGGACAATTTTAATGGAGGGGTCCTATTTACGATTTTGGGAATGGGATCGTATTTGTAAAAGGGGGGGACGCATTTTTTTAAGAGATTACCTGTGAAAGTAAAACGTTATTAAATCCTGGATTTCGAAAACCCTCTGAATTCGCGCTCCTTTCCTGCGATCCGCAACGACAGGCTCTGTTAGAGATAAAGCTGGGTTGAAGTGGGTTGGGTGGTGAGAAGGAGGGGAGGGGGTAGCAGAAAGGCACGGTTTGGATGGGATCTTGTGGAGACCCCGAGCCTGGTTAGGGTATTTGAAAGCCCTATAAATACAAGAAAGTGCAGTCGGGCAGGTGGTAGTGATCAAGCCTTCGATACCAGGCTGGCTTCTCAAGGATATAGGGTTTTATTGACCTAAGCGGAA